>MVGC01000227.1:0-36172 GCA_003589665.1 Aspergillus sclerotialis | reverse complement strand
CCTCACCCTCACCACCAACCACCGCCCCAACCTCAGCAACAAGATGGGACCCAACAAGAGGAACTCGAGATCCCGCGCCCCGAATCTAAAGTCCCGACTCCAATGGACCATGCAATCCGCGCTCTCATCACCCGCCTACAACCCTTCGGCCTAACGAAAGGAGAGGTGCTGATGATCATTAATCTGGGCGCTGGATTGGTAAGCCCCACTGCTGGGGTGGGCGGGGAGGCTATGGAGGGAGAAGGAGAAGGGGAAGGGGAAGGGGAAGAAGACGCAAACCATGTTCATGAGTCGGTCGAGGGTATGGATGTTGATGGTGAGGGAGGGGGGAATGGAGAAGGAGCGGAGGGTGAATTGGCAGAGGAGGATTACGGCGCTCTGGCGCTGTTAGATACTATTATTGAGGAACGGGAGGAGAGGTTGTCGGATGAGGATGTTGCGCAGGTTTTGGCTATTATACGGGATACCTTGAAGGAGGATTTTGGTGCGGCTGATGTTGGTGCTGAGGAGCGAAAGGGTGAGTTAGGGGAGTAAGAATCTTCGTTCAAGTTGTGCATTGCGGGTAGTGTTTTGGATATTTCGCCTTTCTTTTGTTAGGGTTTTACGGTGTTCTTTTGTGATGGAGGCCTGAGTTGGATGTGATATACATAGCATAATCCTATCGAGGATAGGATAGGTCGGCGCATGGTTTTATCGAATTTGGTCTTACATGTGAATTATCCTGGATTGAATAGTATTAAAAGATCTATTGTAAGGAATCTAACAGCCATCTGATATTACACCAAATCGTATAGCAGAGATGAACCAAACACGCCGTCATCAGAAGCTAATACAAAAACTCACACCTAACACCTCTTATGTATGCACACCAGTACCTGGCCGAATTCACCTGCAGTAGAGAGACTGCAATAGAAATACACGCACGAAAGATACCGCAGTAAGAGTAAGGACACTGCTATAACTGTATAACAGTGAAACGGGCAACCAAGCAGCCGTATAGAGAATAGTATACCAATGAAAAACGGCGAAAGATATCAACCACTACTTGCCCTTATTTTCTTGACCCTGGGGTGATTCCTTCCCCTTGACCAAGAGCCCAAACTGATTATACACCGGCTCAGCGTTGCTCGCTCCGGCTTCTTTGCCCCAAGGGCCATAGCCGTCGTCAAAGACGTCTCGCTCGAACCCATTACACAGTTCAGGGTAGTCGATCCACTCCCCTCGGTCAGTCCACACCCCTCCTCTACCGCCGCGCATATCCCACCACACTTGGCCTCCAAGCAATGCATCCTGGGCCGCAGAGAAACCGTGAGGCGAGCGTACGTACTTTCGAAGGAGAGCACGTGCCCAGGGGTGGTACCACATTTTGGACCACCACAGATCGCGAAGCGATTGATCACCGTCCATATGTACGAGGGCTGGCACTTCGGAGGAGTGGACATTGGTCAGGAGGGGAAGATTGTGCCAGGAACGTTTCTTTGGGTTAGGGAGGGCATCAATAGTTTGGTTATAGGGAGGGGTTATGGTGTCTTCGCTGTCGGTCTCAGGCTGGATAAAGGGGTTCTCGATGTTTTCAGCGAGGTCGGGAGGGAGGAGAAGACGTCTTTCTCGTGGGACGCCATGACTGGCTTGGGCGCTGGATGTTTTGGAAATGTTATTGTATGGGAGCCATTCTACGTCGTGTTTTGAATTGAACATATTAAAGAAGAGGGTGGATTTATAGTCGAGTCCGATTCCGTACTCATACCGTCGACCCGGCTCGAGGGTGAGATAGACACCCGTTGTGTTTGATGCGTCTGAGATCCCGATTAGTTGATATAGCCACTCTTTGAGTGGGTTCGAGGTTCGCCGTCGCTCCATCTCCCGTACGTATTCCTGTCTTCCGTACATCTGTGTCAAAGCTAGGTAGTCTTTCTTGTCTGCTTTCTTGCTGCGGCGCTGTTCGACAGACTCCAGGACCTGAGCGTACACGATTTTCAAATCCGCCACTTGGCCCATGACTGTACTTGGATTGAGCCAGCGTGGACGAGTTAAATGCCCATCCGGATGGATATCGGTTTTATACCCATAAGCGTCTGGAGGAAGCGATGACTGCGGGACTGTAACGCAGCCGGCATCCATAGTCATATTCGGGAAGCACTGTTTGCTCGCACCGAACAATACTCTCTGTGTATACTTCTGTACTTGTTCAGTAATCCCTGGATGACCTTGCTTTTCCACTGTCGCAAAACCATATTTGTTACGTAGTTTCAGATTGTTTTCTTTCAAAGTATTTTGAAACCGCCGGATCATCACTTGGGGAGGTAACTGGAAGAAAAAGTCATGGCCGTCGAGGATGAGAATGAAATCATCATCGTGCACATCGCGGGTGTGTTCGAGATAGTTGTATATGCTCGTGATCCTATCTACCATCGCTTCATACTCCGTAGTCGCTTCAGGAAGTGTCTTGGTGTAGCCGATCAACGTCGGAGGAGGATAATTCAGTATCATGGCTGAGGTCACTGTTCGGCAGAGAGCCGGCGACCTGTGCGGGGCAGGAATGAGGACGTGGAATGACGGATTGGATTTTTGTAAGTTGCTCGGGAGGGTGTCATTTTCTGTGACGTCTAGTTTCTCGGGAACAGCGACCAACGAATCCTCAGGGGACTGAGCGAATGGATGATAGGACGGGAATTTGGAGAAGTAGTCGGGGGTAGTCTGTTACGGGAGGAATTATGTCAATTCAGTGTCTTCGAGCTCGGGAGATATGCAGGAATAACCAAACTTACCTGATATGACGATCGAGTGCTAAACAGCAGTAGGAAGAAACAGACTACAGCCGTGAGAGAGATTGCTCTTGCACGGCGAGTCCTCGGTCGGTAATGGTAGATCTGTCGCAAGTGCGGTGATACCTTTGACCGGAGGGAATGGTATTGATGAAGCAAAGGCGCCGGGGCGTTCAAAGAGGCCATTTTGATGGCCTTCTCACCTCAGCTCAGCAAGAGCGAGGTGATCAATGCTAATATGTTGTTATGAAATCAACCAGAAACAAAAAGTGACCGGCAGAAGGGCATTCTCGCGGTGAAATGGAAACCTGGCCATTTGGCAGCGTGACAGAATCATAAATGACGACGAGGTCATTGCACAGGAGAGTTCCCGTCTCCTAGGGCAGTGGTGGGACCGGACCAGGAAGGAGATGATTGACGTAGTGGAGATAACTTGTCGCCCTATGATGAAGCCCAGTTCATTGTTCGCTGTTTCCAAGGTTGGCTAGAACCTGGGATTGGAGGTTTTACGCCGGTGTCAGTAGGTGGCAAGGAATGTTATGTATGCATGTTTCGGATTCAGACCGCCTGGAATATTCTGAGTATCAACCCCAAGCCGATATGGTGTTTGGCGGAAAGAACAGATAACCTCTAGCACGCAATAGAAATAAAATGGATAAATAAATTACATGCCGCGTCATGATGAATATCTTCAGATGCTTGGCTCGAGTCTCGGGATGTTTCATGTTTGATCGAGGTAAATATCCATCAATCACATTAATATTTTTTATATACAGACTGTGACATTATTATTCTAGATATATCTCCTCTCGTAGTCGCTGCAGATTCTTGAATATACCCCCTCCTGGTCCACCACTGTCGCTATCACGACGCTGGTCAATTGATGACCGCTTAGCAGACTGCGACCGGGAGTCTGCCATAGCCTGACTGTCCAGAGCCTTTCGGCGATCCTCTACAATCTTCGCCAGGCTATCGACAAGTCTATTCCGCGCTTTCTCTTCAGCAGATCCCCTCCATACTGTCGCAAGTACTCGTACAGCTTCCACACGGCGAGAAGCCGCTTCGACCCCTGCCATCCCACCACCTTCACTATCAAGAAGCTCCGTAACTTCAGTGCGCAACTTCTTCGCAACTTCCTGCCCCTTCTCCTCTCGACTTTGACTCTCCGAGCCGGGTTCTGGTGCCGCAACCGAAATAAACGACGACGTCAGAGACACCTCAGACGGGGGAAGCGGCCATTCCATGGCCTCGCCGAAAGTATGAACCACATCTTCAAGTCGTGACCGTACCTGGTTCAAGGTCCGTAGCTTTTTGATATACTCTGGATCCTCCAGTGTAGCCTTAACTTTTCCTTTAAGCTTAGCTTCATCTTCCACCTGGTCTTCAGACAGAGGAGCCTCCGTTGGGCTTTTAGTAGTGTCTTGGTTCTTCCCACTAATATCCAACCCGTCGGGAACAAACTTAGAGATGTCATGTTGTAAGCCCTCAGTCAAGGTATCGCGTAGCCCGATCGTTTCTCCCCGTAATACTTCAACTTCATACGCCAGTCGCCCGCCGCTTCGAAGAATCTCATCAGTGAGTTGGGTTAGGTTGTTTGAGAGTCGGACATTCTGAGCATTGACTTGGGAGAGGAGCGACTGGACTTGTGCTGACAGGTCTGGGAGAGAAGCTGAACCAGGAGGGCGAGAGTGCGACTGCGATGACGCCAGCGTCAACGGGGGAAGGGTATCATTGAGGAAATCGGCTGGGTCGAAAGATGGATCAGTGAAATCGGGCTGTGTTGCAGACATGGTAGGCAAGCTGGTATCGGATTCTGAAGGCTATCGGGTTAGATAAAGCTCCTCCTTAGAGGCATTGAGAGGGGCGGTGCGCCCTAGCGACAATTTATATCATCGGATGGAAGGTAGAAATATTTATAGCATTTGATAATCGGTTGAATTTGTTGATGGGACATGTTGAATGTCCAAATCGTTCGACTCCAAATGCGACCGTCTCACCGCCTCGGCAGTATGATATATACTGTTAACTACGGTACTTGCTGATCAAGAGCTGAGGCACATTACTTCAATCATGCGTATAAAAAATCATCAATTTATTCCGAAAAGCATGACAACTATACATACAAAACGATAGTAAGATACACCAGATAAAGAAAGGGAGTGGGTATCATCATATTAACTAGCAGCAAGCAGTGCGTTCAAACGGGTATAAAAAAGCCATGGTACCAGCCTGGAGAGACGCTGGCTACAGATTAGGTATTAGCGCAGTATTGCCATATCTTCGTTCATAGTCGTCGGGCTTAAAACGAATTGTTTAGATATCTTCGACAATTCGTGCGTTCACAGCGCGCTGAAATCCGTCGTCCATGGGGTTTCCATAATGGCTGGGACCCTCTCCAGCATTGTCAGCGGCTGCCATCTGCTGCTGCACGGACTGATTGATTGCAGGCAAGAATATGACCTTGCTGTTGGCGGTCTTAGCCATGGCTTGCATCGCCTCAAGGTATCGGATCTGCATGGCAGGTGCGGAGGAGAGAATATCGGCCGCCTAGTCTTGTTAGCATTGCTCATTGGTTTGTACTGTTCAATGAGTTCTTACCTGACGCATCAGTTTGGCCGATTCCACTTCAGCGCGAGCAGCGATAACCTTGCTTTCACCAATCCGCTTTGACTGCGCAGCCATAGACAGAGAGTCCTGCAGGTCATTGCTGAAGATGATATCCTTGATCAGCATAGACTCGACCAGGACACCCCAGCGTGAGGCCACCTCCTCAATAATCTCAGAAGTGGACTGGGCAATCTCCTCGCGGCGCTCAATAACATCCTGCAGAACCCTGGCACCGATGACATGTCGCAAGGTAGTCTGTGTGCGCTCAACGAGTGCTTGTTTGATATTGGAAATGCCGAACGCGGCCTTGTGTGGAGAGGTGACTTGATAGTAGATGACAGATGTGAGATTGAGAGTCACATTGTCCTTGGTCATGCAGACTTGGCGAGGCACTTCGACAATCTGGATCTTGACATCGACCGTATCGAGGTGTTCGCTAATGGGGTTGACTTTGACGAGACCGGGGTCTACAGAGCGCTCAAACCTACGCGTCAAATTAGTATGGGGGTTTAATATGAAAAGATGAGAATCACGAACCGTCCAAACTTCGAAATTAAGCCAACTTCACCTTGAGCGACGGGCTTGAATGGATTTGGGCAACAGATACAGCAGGGGATAGCTCCCAGGAATCCAATGCATTCACCCAATCCATGCACTAGCAATCCGATGGTTAGATTGGGTACGTTAAACGGCGCTCCGAGAGAACTTACTAAATGACCCGTACCATCCATGCGCAGCAGTATCATCTCCCTCATGATTGATTTGCTGGGCGTATTTAGGCTGCAGATCAGACAGACGGGCGGGCTGCACATTCACAAGTTGATCCTGAGGGTGGTATGTAGGCTGCGAGCCTGTTGGTTGAGCTGGCGCTTTGCCGTTGACACTGGGATCGGCTGGTGTAGACATATTGATAGTATATATATATAAATATCAGGTGAAGGGTGTGGTCGTGGAAGTTGATAATAAAATGAAAATGAGCTGGTTAAGAATCCGGGGTAAGTTAGAAACAAAGTAGAGTAGAATGGGAGGGTTACAATTTGAAACTGTAACGTTGAATTAAAATTGAGATTAAATGCAGACAGACGTAAGAGAAAAGAAGTTGGAAATAAGCGGGGTTAAATAAGTTTGAATAGCTTTAAAGACGAAGCCGAACTGGTGCTTCTATACTACCCGTTGACTCGCTGATTTGCTCCAAGAGCCCCCAAGAGCCCAAGGCTGAGCTCTCGCTTTCGCTTTCTCCACATCTTTTTGTTCGTTTTCTCTGCCCTGCACTGCCCAGCTTGACCCCGATCTTTCTATTAACTATTCATTCACATTGGCCAAGTCTTGTCTTAAGCCTCTGGCTCCTCTCGTTGCTCCACGGAATCCCTTCACAGTTCTTATTATCCACGTGAATTTGATTTTTCCAGATATTTTCTAGTGTTGCCATGGTGCCATGGATACTAGAATGTCTATCATGCCAGCCAAGATGACAGAGTAGCGAATACGAGATTGCCCTACTAAGCCAAAAAACTTCAACTTGACTCAGTCACTACTATTTACAATACAACACTAACTGTCTGTGCCAGTAGTCATCTATGACATACTCGAGTACAGCAAACATAACACGGCGCGTAACTATGGCTAGGGGCAATCAGCGCAGTCACCGCAGAGTCAATTAGAGATCTAAAGTCTTGGCCCCGAAGATCATGAATCCTTCATCTGTCATGCTCCCGGAGAGCTGTGCCGTTTCTCCTGATCGCCCAAGGCATGCAGTTGGGCGCAACGGGGCTGTGTTAGTGCGATTCTAGCTTACCTGACTGGTTCCGCGGAAACTGGGCGCTGCACTTACAGAGCTACGTCATAATATTTACTACCGAGAAACTGGGCAGATTCTTTGGCATGGTTTGGAATTGGTGATAACTGGTGATAGGTAAACGGAATGGGACGGGCGTACGTCCAGTTCGCAATTTATTCTTAAATGCTCGCTAACATATATTCTATTCCCGTGGCTTAGTTGCAGGGACCTCGAGGAATAATTCAGTCTATTCGCAATTTAGCTTCTCCCATTCCAGGAGCAAGTTTCCATGCCTACCAACAGACATATCCGATAAACGATATTGTCAGAATGGCATATCCATTCGAGCGATGGCGCTAGTCCAGCTTACTATTAGCAAACTCCCAATGTCTTCTGACCATAAAGTATTCTGTCCATAGTACAGGCCTGGTGAACCGAAACACCTCTCGTATTGCAGCCCATGAAGCTCCAGAAGTACTGAATATACCGCGGATCGGTCGTGCGGCTCATCACCTTGATATGAGGTCGGGTCCAGCAAAACAAAGTATCACTGCCTCGGTATTTAGCATCGTCTATAACCTGCTACTTAAGGGTATAGTTGAAAGGAATCTCACCTGTGAATAACTCAAACACGACTCGGAAGTCAGTGAATGGTATATTAACCATTCTACTTTTAAGTATTCCCCTGGCTCGTGGTTGGAAGATGTGATACTGGAGAAGGATCGTCTCTGTTGGTTCATGGGCACTACATTGTCCAGACTTCAGCAGTTCATCCCTCGGACGAACCCATACTACATCTACAAGTTAATAAATCACTTCTCCCGTCGCTTTCGCTTCTTTACCCCGTGCTTTTCTATCTACCCTGTTTACTC
Source organism: Aspergillus sclerotialis (assembly GCA_003589665.1). Taxonomy (NCBI): domain Eukaryota; kingdom Fungi; phylum Ascomycota; class Eurotiomycetes; order Eurotiales; family Aspergillaceae; genus Aspergillus; species Aspergillus sclerotialis. Next base: position 28,151 of record MVGC01000227.1, on the reverse strand, counting down.
GAAAAATACTATTACTAAACACCAGTCTGTAAGATGGTCCCTAAAGTCTATCTTCCTTTCATCTCTTATATCATAAACCTTCGAACCGGACAACAATGTTACAGTTCAGAAACATTACTTTTTTTGTCATGATGCTATCAACTCTTATTGGTATTAATTTAACGTTTTGTAGCGCGAGAGCTACTGGCTTTGTTGGTGGAGACATTCTATATACTGTCAACCAAGTACACCCTGACTGGATATTGAGGCCCAGCGCATGTTTGACCTAACGGCCAGCAGAAGGCGTTGAAGATTAGTAGGACTTCATTGTTTATCGCTTAATAGTGTATATGTAAGTGCACATATTAAGTATAGATCAGGAAAAAGGATTCCTAGGTGTCTTATACCTTGAAGTCTTACTAGTCCTAATTAGGACCCCGCATCATTCCGTATATTATTTAACAGCCTCGTATCCTAGTCGACTGAAGTGGACGTCCAACTCCTTCTCTTCCCGATCCGCAAAATGTCTTTTCTTTCTGATTATCGTCTCCTCGCCTTCGACGTCTACGGCACCCTCGTCGACTGGGAATCGGGCATTCTATCAGCCTTTCAACCTACTCTAGACGAACACAATGCCCACTTCTCTCCTGAGAAGATTCTCCATATCTTCCATGACCTCGAGCACGATCAACAAGCTCGAACACCAGATATGCCCTATTCCAACCTCCTAGCCACTATCCACCCAGCACTCGCCCAGCGCCTCGGCCTACCCGCTCCAACAGAGCAACAAAGCAAGACCTTTGGCGAGTCTGTGGGTAGCTGGCCCGTTTTCCCCGATACTGTTTCGGCACTACACCGTCTCTCGAAGCATTACAAACTCGTTGTCCTATCTAATGTCGACCGGGAGTCTTTTGCCAAAACAAACGCTGGCAGTCTGCAAGGCTTTCCGTTTGATCTGGTGATTACAGCCCAAGATATTGGATCATACAAGCCGGATCTGCGCAATTTTGAGTATATGTTAAGTGCTGTTAAGAGCAAATTCAATGTAGATCGGAATCAGGTGCTGCAAACGGCCCAGAGTCAGTTCCATGATCATCACCCGGCGAAGAAGTCGGGCATTAAATCAGTTTGGATTGTGCGGCCTGGGGCCATAATGGGAAATGTGAAAGACACTGTGTATGACTGGCGGTTTGATACACTTGGAGAGATGGCGGATGCACTTGAAGGGCAGTAGGTAATGAGGTTAGTACTCGGAGTACTTTGTTGTGGGTCGAGGGACCTGAGATAGTGTAATCTGATAGATATTATGGATTCATGCCACCCGTAGACGTACTAACCTAGGCAGAGAAGTAGCCACTATCCAAATCTGGAACGTGCCTTCCTGTTTCAGTATCAAGCGGCTCTCATTGCCTCTATATATCCGTCCAGTATTCAAAACGGTTGGATGTTCCAAGAATAGCATACACAGCCTGCTTAGTCAGATCCCCGCCGAAAGCAGGCAAAGTACATCAGGTAACTATTTTACACCCACTTCCTTATATTCTACGCCTCATCCTCCATGGAGCTGGTCTCCTTGTTATTTTCTGATGATGAATTCTTTACATCAACTATTACTCCATGCGAAAAGAGCTCGGTCGGCTCTTGACCGAGGGAAGAAATCACCTGCCAAGAAAGACCAGCTTCCAAGGAGGAAGACCTTTGCGTCATCGTCGACTTCAATGTAAGCTTTCTACCGTTGATATCTTTGCCTATCGCTAATGTGCATGCAGTATCGGATCAGTGAACCTTGTGCCTACATCCTCGCCGTGGAATCGTCTCCCCGTGGAACTTCAAATCAAAATATTTGCGCATTGCAGTGTCTATGACCTGCTCCCTTTGAAACTCGTCTGCAGATCGTTCTACCAGCTTCTTACTTCGAATGAGCAAGCTATCGCTCGTCATTACCTTCGTCAGCGCCGACATGGTACACTTCCATCCCCGATTGATAGCGAGAGGACCTATACCCGAAACCCAGAGGACGATGTAGTCCTCTTATCCGATCTCTTCCCTCCGTCCAAAAGCGCAAAAGGCGGCCATTTATACACTTTTAGATATATACATAGTTTGCGACGGCGGCAGAGACTCTGCTCTAGACTGTCCTATTATCTTGCGGACCGGGTTATTGATCGCTTTATCTACAGCGAAACACTGTTTATGAAGCAGGCCTTTTTGTCGAAGAATGGACGTAAGGCTTTTATTCAGAGAGGGATAGCGAGTGTCTGGTTTAATCTAACACCACTTATGTTAGTGGTTATACAAGATGGCTATAACTTCTAATGTGATTTGCTGACGAATGACAGGTATTATACTCTATATTTCCTTGAAAGCTATAGTCTTGCTCGACGCGAGCTTACAAATACTCTCTTACAAGATTTTGAAGCTGGACGACTTCCTGTTCCTCTTCCCCCACACGTTCGAAGATCAATGTATCAAGATCTACAAATGAGAATACTTAGATCTCCGCCTTTTACCGATATCGCGACCCTTATCTCCACACTCCATTGCATGGAATTACTTGTTTCTTACATGCGACACACAGTCCCACCAGATGAGTTTGGGGTACTGAATGACGGTTGGATTGGTTCGTTGCTGACAGTGTCGCCATTCCTACGGATTGTAGAGTTCTTCTCTGCTGAAATAGGAGACGGCGGCAGTCAGAGAATGCAACGAAAAGATTTCATGCAAAATTTTCATAATGACTTAACGACGTATGAGAAAGATGAAATGAATAAACTGGTTTTTGAGAGTGCTCCGAGTACGCATCTGCATACCTCCGTGAGAGATATATGGTTTGATGTTGCTCGGCGGGAACTTGCCTCGCGGCGAGCTGTGCCTCATGAACCAGAGGTTGTTCGCATTTGTGATGATATACCTATACTATTTGGATGTCAAGACTGTCAGAATTCCATTGGATGGCGAGCATGATATAGGTGGTTTGAAAATTGGGCTCATTGGCATGGCGTTTTTACTTGGTAGATAGAGTAGATATGGCTGGGTGTTAAGGCGATTTTCTTATTATACTTAGGCTCTGTAGAAATATATAGACAATTAAATGCCAAGTATTCCCATTCGTCTATCTATCCAATTTTATAGCATTAATGGACATCTGCCCTAAACCCTACTGTATTCTTCCAGGTGTTTGTTTGCCTTGTTTGCATGGCGGCAATCCTCCAGGTTTAATACATTGAAAGTATCATTTGATCTACCATCAAAATGCGCCCAAGCTTTTAGTTTCATATTATCTAGCAATTGAACCACCATTATGACCACAGCCAGTCCGCGACAGTTACTAAATACATCCTGGACGGCACACCGTCTATCACCTCTGCACCATGAAAAGGAATTCCAAACTCTCCTCAACAACCCAGATGCTCTCAACACCTATGCATCGCGCCTCCGCGACCAGTTAACTGGAAACATTTTCGGCGGTCTTCAAAGCGGGCTTAGTGCCGGCGGTGAAGATGATTCTTTCTCCAAAACTGGCGCGTTGAGAAGCTGCTCCTGGGAAATGCTCTCATCCTGGGCTGAATTGACTGATGACAACGCTGTCTCTACTGTCCCGCGACCTTCTGCCGGGGTTTTGGTCACGCTTGAGTATGAAAAAGTCGTCTACAAGGCAGCATTACTCTCCAATGACGATACCGAGCAGACGGAATCTTCAACTTCCCTTCCATTGCTGTTGACTCGACTTCCCAATCCACTTCGACAAACTTTTGTTTCATTCCTATCAGCTAACTTCGACACTTATTGCTCGATTTTACGCCTTCCGCAGGCATTCCTTTGCTCTGCGCTAGAGGTGTATTTCAACCCGTTCATTCCATCCGGCTCGTCAGACGACGATCAGAATTTGAATATTCTAGCCGACGTTGTCAAAGAATTGCATCTTACCCTTTCGTTCTCCCCTTCTATTGCCCCGAATCTCAGATCATTGAATATATCCATCCCTCGCACAACTTTCATGGCTTTCGTCACCTCTTCCCCGTCAACTGAACATCCGGAAAATGCCCTCTTGGCAAACCTCTCCTCTTACCTAGACAAGCATCTGGCCATGAACCTGGAGCTTAACAATCCCTCAGCGCATACCCTGGCCAAACAGCATGCGCGGCTTAGCAAAGTCTCGTCCGGAGCTTTTGGCATTGGCTGCGAGGGAAAGTTGAAATTGGTGGTTCCGGAGGGAAATACCGCGACAGGAGATTCGGCGGAGAATGGGACCCAGACGAGAAGTGAGAAGGAAAAGCTCTCGTTGCGTGCTAGTGTTGCTCTACTTCAGGCTGTTATTCGCAGGGCAACGCCTGGTCAAAGTCAGGGGAGTTGAAATATGCGCGAGGATAGTTGGTTTCATGTGCGCCTGGCTTGCTTGTGAGGTCTTGCCCTTAGGCGGCTGAATACTGCATTCTTGGAGTGGATTTATCATTGACCTCGATCTTGTGACCCTGGATAATACCTATGCGGTCAAACGCTTGAGATTATGGCGGTTGAATCTCACAGAACAAATGATCTACTGCGCGTTATGTCCAGATCATATCAACGCACGAAACTAGCGGAATATCATCTACATGGGCGGAATATCAAAGAGAAAGGTACAAGGATTTCCGCTGGAAGTTTATATATAACTTTTTTGGGGCCATAGACATTGCGTCACGTCATCTCTGAATTGAGAAACAATGCACAATGCAAAAACCTATCCAACTATGTCCAGGGCGAGCAATTAACATTCCGGCATCTGCTCCTCCGATTCAGCCAGTCGCAGAGCCTCATCAACACCAGGGACGAAATGCGACAGTCCCCCGCAACGTTCAACGATGCCACTTCTCTCAAACATGCTAAAAACATCGCGGTTCGCAACACGACAGAAGAACACGCTCGCTCCGACGTCTATATACGCCTTCACAATGTCGCATAGGACCTGTGTCCCGGAGCCGTCGATGCTGGTGACCCCGTGAACGTCGAATATGATGTTCTTATTATGCTCTGGCGGGCGTAGGCGAGGAAGAGATGGATGTGTTCGACTGGAACCATAGAATTCCAAGCGGCGAAGGCGGTTTTTCAGATCACCCGTGTTGGCGAACGTGAGAGGTTCCGGGATCTTCACGATCAGTGCTCCTTCCACTAACTCTACCTTTTCTGGATGGAGTTCGGCATTGTCGAACCGGTTTGGTGTGCCAGCTACCTTGCCCAGGATTTGAATTCGTGGTTGCGTGGAGTGGCGGATAAGGCTTAAAACAGAGAGACCAATTCCCATGGCGAGTCCAAGTTCTAAGGAATAGAATATAGTTGCAATGAATATGAGGGTCATTAATGATAGCTCTGTCCATCCACGTAGGCCAATGAAGAATGCTAGATCATGCGGGCACTCTTCCATTAGGGAAATTGCGATGACGGAAATCAAAGAGCAAAGAACAGCTTTCTAGATGGCGTTAGCCTTTAGTATATAGGACAATGAGAAAATGAACCAACCGGGAGATAATATAAATATGGTAGTAGAACCAGAATACAAATAACTGTGATGATGCTGAGAAGTATATTGCTCATTGGCGACTTTGCTCCGGTCGAAGCATTCACCTTGCTTCTTCCATACCCTCCGAAAGCAGGAAGCGCCATAAAACAACCTCCGACGGCATTTGCAGCACCAAGCGCGACCAGTTCCCTGTTCGCGCTCACTGACATGCCTTTGACGCCGTCACGAGGACCCTCGCCGAGGCCCTTGGCAGCAACAGAAGACTCGAAAAAGCCGAGGAGTGCAATAACGAAAGAAGTACTCATCGCAGTCCGCACGTGTTTCATATGGTCGAACCGAAATGGCCACTTAAAGGCAAATAATCCGTTGGGATTATTTTCCGCTGGGCCTAATATCTCGAGTCCCTGTTTGTCCCAGCCAAATTTCCATGTCAAAACAGCCGACAAGATGACTATCAGCGCCCTGTCAGGGAAATAGACAACCTGGGGGATTCGTGGCTCAAGGAATTTTTTCACGGTCCTAGAATATGAAACCAGTTAGCACAGGAGGGGTTATAGGTGAAAGTGGCACATACCGGAACAGCAAGATAATGGCGAAGCTACCAATAGATATCGCAGAAGTAAGACCATGACTGCTGCTAACATTTCGGACGAAGAATACCAGCTTCGTCACTGTGCTCCCGTGACTTACTCCAGCATCCTTAGCTCTTTGCGCCAACCCAGTCTCTGGAATCAGTTGATCCACAAAGATCACGAAGCCTATCGCGGTGATGAAACCTCTCAAAAATGGTCGGCTCAGCACATTGTCCAAGAATCCCAATCTGGTCAGTCCAGCGACCAGAATCATAACGCCCGCCATCGCGGTTGCTACCCCAACAACCATAGCATTTGCAAGTTCATCATCTTCATCCGATTTCCCTTGTTTGGCGCTCGTCTTAACAATTGCTCCGACCAGTAATGATCCAGCGGCTTCTGGTCCGACAACCAGTAGCGGGCTGCTGCCGAGTATCGCATATATCAAAGGGTGGAAAACGAAGGCATAGAGACCGTTAATAGGAGGCGCATGGGCTAGATTGGAGGACAGTGATAGTGCCATTGGTATGTAAATAGACGCAACCGTCAGCGCGGCCACAAGGTCTCCTCGGAAGAATGACCAACGGTACTGGCCAATCCAATTAAAAAATGGAATATAGTACGACAGATACCTGTGATGGTTAAATTTTCGGGCCGAGGATATAGGGATCTACTGAGGCAAAGCATACAGGATTGTCCGATTCTTCACTGGAAGCTCCGAAGTCGAACGCTCCATTGACGATGTAATATCTGATCTCTCAGCCGAACCTGGGCGAGCACTCGATTGTCCACTTGGCCCGTACGCTCCATTATAACCAGGGGTTCGTGAACCAACCCGCGGGGAAAACGTGCCATGGTTGCAAGATTCTAAACCGCAAATAGGTTCTCGACGGTGATATGACTCTAATAGACGAGTTCTCGCATCTGGCTCCTGAATTGGATATACTACCGCATGATCATTGTCAGGTTGTTCGTTTACACGAGCAGAATCATTTTCTGGAAGGACTGGATAACTGGTTTGCGATGAAGTTCGAAAGATATCAACAAGCCGTTCTCGTAAAGTGCGGGACACGCCCACTTCATGTGGTTGTACAGAATTCCCATCTGACATAGTCACCAATATGGCAATGAATTAATTGGGAAATGGATATAGTTTTCAAAAGAGCAGCAGTTGAGAAGCCATATACTATGAGACAGGAGCCCGAAGACTGTGTAAAGGTAAGCCTCGGATGGAAGATGTAACAGAGCAGTAACTAGTAATGATACAGGAATGTTAAGTATATGTTAGCAGGGAGCATCCAGCATCATTGTAGCAACTAGCCAGGAACAGGAAAAGTAAATACAAGACACAAGTGACGATATGCGGGAAGTTGTTTATCAGTAACCCTGGGGGCGGTGAGGGGCTCTACACGTGACCTCGGACGGATGAAATTTGAGGCGCCACAAAGAAGAGAGTTCCAAGTCATTGTCGGGTTCAACTTGCATTGTCTTTCCTCCCATTTTCTTTCGCCTTGTCGAATTTCCTCTGGCTGTCGGCTATCTTATATTTCATCTTTGAGTCAAACAGCCTGACTGTATAGTAGTTTCTACTTTCTCAACGCTCGAAAAGTTTCCGTGTGAATCATCACAACCCCGCCAAAATGTCATTAACAAATTGTCGCTTCTATGAAGAGAAGTACCCGGAGGTGGACAGCTCTGTCATGGTCAATGTGAAGCAGGTACGGTCGCTGGCAATGTCATCTTCGGGTGTTTGAGGGACTCTCTGACCTATTCATCTGGCAGATTGCCGAAATGGGCGCATATGTGAAGCTGCTCGAGTACGATAACATTGACGGAATGATTCTGCTCTCCGAACTTTCGCGAAGACGTATTCGTAGTATACAGAAGCTGATCCGCATTGGTCGCAATGAAGTCGTTATGGTGCTCCGTGTCGACAAGGAGAAAGGCAAGACAATCCGCCTGGGTAGTGAGGAATAAGACTGACACATTCTCTATTACAGGTTATATCGATCTTTCCAAGCGACGTGTCTCTCCAGAAGATGTCATCAAGTGCGAGGAACGATATAACAAGAGCAAGGCGGTGCATTCCATTATGCGCCATGTTGCAGAGGCTACCCAAACACCTCTCGAAACGCTATACAAGCAGATCGGATGGCCATTGGACAAGAGATATGGACATTCCCACGATGCCTTCAAGCTCTCTATCACGTAAGATTCACCATCAGCGGGTCCAAAAGAGCTGTTCTTTAACATATCATATAGAAGCCCGGAAGTGTGGAACGAGATTGAGTTCCCCAGCGAGGCCGTCAGGAAAGAATTGATGCAGTACATCAGCAAGAAGCTTACTCCCCTACCAACCAAAGTGCGTGCTGATATTGAGGTTACCTGCTTCGGCTATGACGGAATCGATGCCGTCAAGGATGCCCTGCGTACTGCCGAAGAGAGCAACACGCCCGAAAGCCAAATCAGAGTCAAGCTGGTAGCTCCACCGCTATATGTCTTGACGAGCCAGTGCTTGGATAAGAACATGGGTATTCAGATGCTTGAGGAGGCCATCCAAAGGATCGATAGCAGGATCAAGCAATCTGGCGGTGGCTGCATCGTCAAGATGCCACCCAAGGCCGTCACTGAGCACGATGATGCCGCTCTTCAAGAACTTATGGAGAAGCGTGAGCGCGAAAACATGGAAGTTAGCGGAGATGAAAGCCAGTCCGAGAGTGACGAAGGCGTTCCTGAGTAAGCTCCTCACAGCATCCCTCCCAGAGGCTTGCGGGCCAGTAAGGTAAGATCGGATTGTTCACACATTCTGGTTTTGGACAGGAAAAAATAAGAGATTGGCCAACGAACGAAAATAGACGGGGTTCACTTATGACATGATTGACGAAATGGAAGAGGAATTACTATGCTATTGGAGAATCGAGTCAGAGAAAGACGTCTTGGACCGTCGTCTTGAGTCTCTGATGGGTCTGGGAACGGTTAGTCCATGAAGATTCATGCTGCGGAAGTCATTTGCCATACCGTGATGAACAATCTTACAGATTGTGGTGATCCGTCTATGATTTGACTTAATATGTACAAGCTCGATTCTGTGTTCTGATGTACATAGATACATATGTCCTTTGGAACTGAGTGTCGACTGCGAATCGCCTCATTATATATGAGATTGGAGATGGTATGTTTTCCAAGGGGATGAGATCTTTTTTTGGGCAAGAAAAGCAAAAACTTAACAATGTTTATGAGTGGTGTTTACGAGAAGAGAAAAGCAGTAGAATACATATGTTTATTGATTTAAAAGAAGCAGAGCAGAGCAGAGTATTGCAACTACCTACAGTACTCTGTAGGCCCAACTCCACGGGTTTGTTTAGCTTTGATTAGAGTTAAGTGGGGGAAGGAAAGGCTTGGCTTGGATTAAACTCAGCTTAAACTCCTGCCCTCCCTTTCTTCTCCTTCCTCAATTCCATGATTTATCCTCCTTCTGCCGCCTAAACTCTCCGACCAGTGTATTCATCATGGGCCATTGGAGGGATATTTTCCAAATTGACGCAGGCAGAACTCGTCACCGTTTACATGTAGAACGCCGTCAATGTACGTCATTTATCAATATACACTTACTTCCATGATCGGCGAAGTTGACCAAGTACTTAACAGTACTCCCCTCCTATTCTGCTGACCAAGCCCCTCATGAAAGCCCCGCAAGAGAGGTTTCAAAAGTAGCCCTGCGACTGAAGTATCAGATTGAACAGGTTATTCCTTGCGAGCTTGATGAGAGTGTGATTACCGCCCCAAATAGCCATATCATTACCGACGCAGTAATCCAAACCGCCAAACAGTCGGGCGGTGATGAACTACGAGCCAGTGTCATATTCTGTCTACTTATATGTCTACGATGGTTCAGGATCCAAGCAGTAGCGGAGCTCTGGGATTCCGATCTGAACGAATGCCGAGCTGTTGCCTGTGAGGTCATTGCTAAGCGCATGTATGGTATTCGTATGCCCTCTTTAATATCGGACACTGATTCCTTTGTAGCATTGAAACGGAGGAGGATCAAAACTTCTTGCTGAGGGACTGCCTGCTGAAGCGCTATTCCATCTTCAGCGACGGGGAGGAGACTAGACCAGGAAATGTCATTGAGCGCTCAGTGGACCTCCATGCTCTGAGGGTCATCGGTTCCTCTGGGTATCAGAAATGCATCAACTACCTCTGGCGCGGCTGGTATTGTCAGGAAGAGGGTAATCCCACCAATTTCGTCGAATACAGCAATAGGGATAACACCGATTTCTGGGTTCATTTTCATCCTGATCGCATGAGAAGCCCTGTTTATCAAAATGTTTGCCAGATATTCTTCTCACTGGTCTATCTTGTGCTATACACCGTTGTCATGAACACTGTCAATCCTTCAGGCGACTTGGATGTGGTTGAAGGGATTCTTTACTTTATGACGCTTGCATTTATTTGCGACGAGGTGACTAAATTGTGGAAAGTTGGCCGGCACTACTTCGACTTCTGGAACGCGTTTAACGCTACTCTTTACACCATTCTTGCTGCTTCTTTCCTCTTACGTGTCATTGCACTATCTCACTCTTCATCCGTGCAAGATGAGCGGAGACGCATGTTTAACACCCTAAGTTATAATTTCCTAGCGTTCGCAGGGCCAATGTTCTGGATGCGTATGATGCTTTACTTGGACTCATTCCGCTTCTTTGGTGCAATGTTCGTGGTCCTGAGGGTGATGATGAAGGAGAGTCTGATCTTTTTTGCGCTCCTCTTTGTCGTTCTGGTTGGCTTCTTCCAAGCGTTCATAGGAATGGCTCAAGTCGACTTGGATGTCCCAGTCACAGGAGACATTGTCCAAGGGATGATGAACAGTATTATGCAGAGTCCTGAGTTTGATACTTTTCAAAATTTCGCGTTCCCGTTCGGCATTATCCTATACTACATGTTCAACTTCATTGTCATGACCAGTACGTTTTGCCTCCTTTTCCGGCTTCATCTTTACTAACCCCAGCTAGTTCTGCTGAATATCTTGATCGCGCTCTACAACAGCGCATACGATGATATCTCCGGTAACGCCGTCGACGAGTACATGGGCCTGTTCGCTCAAAAAACCATGCAATTCGTCCGTGCCCCTGACGAGAATGTCTTTATTCCCCGTACGTACTCTTCCGAGTTGTCTTTCATTATCTAAACTAAGATCAAAACTAGCGTTCAATCTCCTTGAAATCATATTCCTCGTCCTCCCATTCGAATGGTGGCTCCCACGCGCCTACTACGCCAAGCTCAACGATGTCGCCATGGGCATCATCTACTCCCCACTTCTCCTCATTACGGCATCTCTGGAAGTCCTAAATGCACGCCGCATAAGGTGGAATCGCCGACGTGGAGAAGCCGAAGACGACAATGTCCAGGAATGGGAACATGTTGCTGAGGAGGTCAATTTCGATGTAGACGATAGCTGGAAGCAGAGCGTTGAGGAGACAAAGCCGAATGCTTATGTCGATGTTTCTACCTTGGAAGTAAGGCAGTTGAAAGAGCAGGTTGCGGAATTGACTAGTTTGGTGAGGTCGCTGGCTGAGAGGGGGGATATGATGGCGGGAAGTTCTGCAAGCTGATCGAGTAGGTCGGCGTTCTTGCGTTGGGAATGCTGCGTCTTGGAGTACAAGGACTGACTACTGCCCAGCTGAGGCTTGTTGGTCTAGTGGCATAAGTAACATGCTTAGACTGGGCAGAGTGGTGCCCTGTTTTTGTTGGTTTCGGTTTATTTTTTTCAGATATTGTTGATTTGCGTTCATGGTTGATATGCTATGTGAATTGAGTTTAGGCACAAATTGGTTACACTACATACATATCGAGGACAGGCTTGCCGGCTGATTTTGGACTATAACTACTGTACAGTTGCAGCGTCAGCTCTAACCCCGGTATTCCGTGTTAAATCCTAAAGTCCAAGATCTACAATGGCTGAAAGAAAGCACATAACTAGTTCTGGTAACATAATTTCCAATATAATGACTAAAAATTATACACCCTGACTCCCATAAGCTAATATATTGACAAATGAACGCCCAATGCTATGCAATATCATCATGAATACATTCCACACGCCAAGCCAGACCAAGACACCAATATAACGACTGGATATAACGTTCCAAATCCATATCAACGAGACACTCTCTCGTTTGTATAAACCAGGTTCAAAAGCGGGTATTATGAGCCCGAGAACCAAATAAAATAATCAAGACTGTGGTGGTTGTGAGCCAGTATAGACGCCCTCGAAATCCAATCCATTGAGCATGCCACTGACACGATCAATCTCACGGCTGAGATCTTCCATGTTCATCGCGAGGCTGCTCACTTCATCAAATTTGCGACGGCGGTTCGCATCAGCTATCATCTCGGACACGAAGAATTTTTGCTCCTCAAGCACAATAAGCCGTTCTCGGAGGTTTTTCTCTTCTGATTCTAGTGCGGAGATGGCGCTGCTTGTTTCGCTTGATGGGCTGCTGGTACTTCGGTTGCCCACAATGCTATTATAGTTAATTGACGCAAGGGCGGGTTCTCGTGGTCCACTAGCGCTTTCTGATCCGTTGATAGTAAGGGTGGTGGGAGACGCTTTGCCATTTGGCAATCGCCCATTGGGCGTCGCATGTTTTAGAATCTTCGGCAACGACTTGAGAGGGAGCATATGTAGGTGGAGGAAGTTGCTAGCTTGTTGATAAATGGCTTTTTGAAGGCGCTGTTGTGTGGGGGAATCAGTTGGCATGTCACGGACACGCCGAGCAGCAAGATCGTATTGAGCAAAGGAATTGGTAAGCCGTTGGCGAACTTTAGAAGCTTCTGCTATTTGTGCTGATGATGGCGGTCGCTTAGGATCTCTGTTACAGACACAATTAGGCAAATAAAAAGCAATATAAGTTGGTATACATACTGTAAAGCTGTTAACAGCTTCTGAAACCGAGGCATGAGGAGTCGAATGCCTCGTTCGAACTGTGTCAAATTATCATATACCTTAAGATCGGGTGTTTCCCGTTTGAGGTCCGCTTCAAAGTCTCGGCGATCAAACAGTGTTGCCCTACATTCTTTGCAGAGCCTGACATCGATATTGATTAAACCAGCGGCGGCTGGTTTCTCCGCCGACGCGTTTGATACTGCACAGATCAGCAAAGATTCATACTCTGTAGCGATTTACATACGAGAGGTGATGCTTAAGGGAACGTCATTGGAACACCCTGTCACCGGGTCACCACATACAACCCGCCCGCAAGTTCTGCAATGGTGTCGCCGAAAAGTGTAGCCAGAAAATTCTTGTTGGCAAAATGGACATCTCGAAACGCTAGAATCATCTTGCCAGCTGACGATTGTCTGTTCAAGCGCTTTTCGTTGATCATTCTGCCATGAGAGCGGCCACCGCTTGCCTGCGCCCGACTGAACCTGTTCCACGGGCAAAGAAGACAGCAGTTGGGTAAGTCGTGTCAAACGTTTCTCCAGCCGAGAGATTTCCAATGTGGCCTTATCGACGGTTTGCTTTCTCACAGCCTTAAAGGCGTCGGACTTATCTCTAACCATACCTAATGACATTTAGCGTTGCTCGACACAGTGGATTCAGGATGTATACCGTTATGGTCGTTATATCCTTCTCGTGATTTATAGCAAGTCTCGCAGACACGACACCACAAACCTCTTACCGGCTCATGGTGCGCCGATCGAGATAGTTTCATCTGGTACATGGTGTGTTCCTCGCAGAATAGCTTCCCACATTTCCGGCAGTTGACACACCCGTTCGTGGCATTGAGTCGTTTCCCGCATGATGGCTCCAAGCATATATCATAAAATCCACGGGGCTGCCAATGGTCCTTCTTAATGACGTCTTCCGGATCCGGTGCTCTGGGGTGCTCTGGCTGGTGGGGAGCGGTTGCGTGTGGTCGACTTGGCGCCGTCAATACTGGAGCATTTTCGTTCGACTCGAACACATCCAATCCTTTCAGCTTCTGATTCAGAACTGCCAGAGGCTGGAACCGCTTCGCCTTATCCATCTGCGTTTTGAACCAATCCTTCACTTCATCTTGCCGATCATCTTCCAGATTCTGATGTACGTCATCGAGGTGTCTGCTATTGTATTAACCACGTAGTGCGGAAGGGGGAGCTTAACGGTAGAAAATTACCTATTAAGTTGTAATAAAGTTAACTGTGGCATTGTCAGTAATTACCAGGGATAGTAGCCATAGAGATTATCATGAGCTATCATACCATCTCCTCACTACAGATCGGGCAAGCCAGTTGGGCACCGGCTGCTGCCGGCGCAGCGGATATCGAAGTATCGCCATTTTCCAGGGAGATACGCGAAGTTAGATCCTGGGTCTCAGACGACAATTGGGAAGCAGAGGCCTGTGAACTGAGGGAGACGCTGCTTGCGGAGGGTGAGAGGATATGGGATTGCGGAGATGAGACAGAGGGGGGGAGAGATTTCGCAGAGCCTAGGACACGACCTCCTCCCAGGGTCCTTGGGGGCATGATTAATATTAAGGGAGGAGCATGAGAAATAGCCCACAAGGGGTTTTTGTTTTAACAAGAAGTAAGCATCAAAAGATGGAGATAATCGGATCGCCGTTGATTGATCCAAGTTGTAAATGATGCGGGTCATATGACATGCTAATGTAAGCTGTTGTTTTGGAACTCCCAAATATTGAAAATTCGTAAGTACAATACATTTATGCTAACATTTACTTTCTTCCTATCAGGAATGTTGCTAGACATGTGCTGTACTAAGCAGGTATTATTTGGGGAATAAATACTGTACTCATTGGCAGACCTTTCTCTCGTATTACATGCCACGACATCTTGAACCCCGCTCTGCGCCCTTTGGGCAGCCCATAGTGAGAGCTATATATTCACGGGTAAATCCTGATTTGATTTGATTTTCATCATCCTTCAGGACCCTTGAGACCTCTTATACCACTTGTGACCTGAAAATATCTGTCTCTTCTGAAAATGGCCCTCGTAAATAGCACAGCCAAAGCCTTCAAGGCCATGCACACCCCCAAATCGCCTATCGTGCTTACCAATATCTGGGATGTCAGCTCTCTCAACGCCGTGTTGGCTCTCAACCAAGGCGACAATAAACCCGTTAAAGCTATTGCAACAGCGTCATGGGCAATCGCTGCGGCCGCTGGATGCAAAGATGAGGAACTCACCTTTGAACAAAACATCGCCGCAATCAAACAAGTCGCCCCGCTCTGTCGAGAGGCTGATCTTCCCCTGACCGCAGATCTTCAAGATGGATATGGTCCTCGCATCCAGGAAGTCGTCGCGACCGCCATTAGGCTGGTGTTTCGGGCGCCAATATCGAAGATAGCATCCCCTCTGCAGGTTACGGGAAAGGTATCGCTGGCTCTCTTTACCCCCTCGATGAGCAAGTACAGCGCCTGAAGGCCGTTATTAGCGCTGCTTCAGAGGCCGGATGCCCTGAGTTTGTCCTTAATGTCCGCTGCGACGTCTTTTGCCTGGACGACCCAAATCTCGACGACGAAACACGAATGAAGGAGGCCATTGCTCGTGGAAAGGCGTTTCTTGAACTCGGTGCTACGACTGTGTTCTACTGGGGCGGTCCAAAGGGAGGTCTGTCGAAAGCTCATCTCCAGACTCTAGTCAAAGAGCTTGATGGTAGAGTTTCTGTCCAATTGCGCGCGTATGCTGGTAGTCCTACTGTGTCTGAGCTTGCGGATATTGGCGTCGCTAGGATCAGCATTGGGCCAACACTGCACTTCGTTGCTATGGGCGCTGTCCAGAAAGCTGCTTCGAGCATTCTTGAAGAAGGGAAAATGCCAATGTAACTAAGGCCTAGACGGCGAAACTTAGTAGGGCTATGCAGTTCACATGAAGTTAGGTCCTACTAGGCTGCAATCACGTTCAACTGTTATTATGGCAAGATTATCTTGAAGAATCAGCCAACCCGTGGCAAGACGTGATTTACTGTCTAAATTGGTCTATGTATGTACATGGAATTGCACTGCATCCTCATAGTAGGAATCAAAGCGTCGATAGCATAGGGTAGCACCCAGCGAGTCTTTGGCCGAAACCCAGCTCATGAGTAATGAAGGCGTGATCGATACTCTTTAGCTTCAACGGCCGGTGATGATACAAGCAGCTTCCCACTAACATCATAAGCCTCCGCAACCACTCGACCAACTGCCTGCTGAGTTCGGAAGCTAGTTTCGAAGCCTGTTCTCTTTGACTGACCCAATAGGGTTCGCTTGGAGTCCTTCCCTTGCTCATAGAACTTCCAGACTTTCGTTTCGGTATCACCATTCCAGCTAACATAAAAAGCGGTACCCTCTTTTTCTTTAAAAGCTACCAGGGCCGGCTCTTCGTAGGGGTAGGCATGCCAGTCGAACTTAAATGCACGGTAGTTTTCTGAGCCAGGACCGAACTTTCCGGAGTCCAACCAGGTGAAGAAAATGGTTGTTCCATCCGGTTTGTGTTCTGACATCGCACCGTTGTAGCCCCAATTGATGAACGCATTTCCATTCGGCAAAAGCTGCAAATTGCCTTGAGACCTAACCGACAGATCCTCTGGTGCCCGGAAACTTGCGATTAACTTGGCAGTGTGCTTCTTGGTGTCTAGCTCGACCACCTTCCCGGCACTATAGCTGCGGGTCTGGAGATCGGGGCCTCCGGTCAGATTTTCATGGGCTGCATTGTCAAAGAATGATATGATTTCCTTGTGTCCCTTTGTTTCGTGGTCGAGGTACTTGCTATGCATTCGGGTGTCATGCTGCCAACAGAAATCGACTCCTTCTCCAAGCGTGAAGTCCGAATGCTTCCCTCCCAGCTGCCAGATGATGTCACCGGTATTACCGTCCATTTTGAAGATTGTGCACATGCTGCGAGCAGACAGCAGATAAGTATTTTTCTCGGGGTTAACGTCGAATGCGTTCATATAGAAGTAATGCCAAACTTGGCTAGAATTCACACCCAATCCAGCATGGCCGCTTTGCAAGGTCAAATTGGCCCCAGCTGGGTCAACATGGTCAAGGGAACTCCATTCCCACAAGACTCGATTTGTGTCCGTGTCGACCTTCTGGATCTTGTTGTCAAGGATCCATTGCTGGTCCTCTGAAGTAGCGCCATATTCGGTGAGATCATGGATTTCCGGGTCGTAAACTGTAAAGAGAGCAGAGTTGTCGTCGAAAAACAGGAATTCATGTTGATCAGCCAACTTGTGTCCACCTCCTCTGATTTCTTTCAGCAGCTGATAGCGGTTGTTAAAGATACTGGTATGGCCATGGCCGTGACCCATGGGAGAATTGTGTGAACCCTCGAAGATACTGAATACATCCTGGCCCCTATATTTATGGACCTGAAAGTTTTCGCTTCTAGGGCCGATAAACCCAAAACCGGACCAGACCAACTCCCCACCGTCGGTATAGATGTAAGGACCACTTTGCGCGGGACCATGGTTAGGGCCATCTTTATAGATGCTCTCTGGAGTGAAAAAGATAAGACCCTCCGCGGTTTCATTTGTCGCAGGTATGGTGATATTCAGGACTGGCACCGCCAGGTCTGGCCTTGACTTGTATGCCAAATTGGCACCAGCAAGGCCAGAAAAAAGAAGAGCGGTGATGGGAGTCGCCCAGAACATCTCTGTCAGCGAAATTAGAGAGGAATAATAAATTTTCTTATACGATCGCTTAGCTTTTTTGTACAGATCGCTGTGGGCATTGCCAAGATATTTATATGACGTGATTCTGGTCGCGTCTAACGTTTCATATTGTGATCATCGTTGTTGAAATGTTGATGCCTTTATATCTTTACAAAGGGCGAGTTTCCAATCCTACGATCAAGTTGGAGGCTGGAGGTCGCCGACGACCGAATTGAGCTTGTCAAAGGAAGATATATTTCATGAAGGAGGTTCGGCTTGGCCATCGTCAGGGGTACCGCAATCTCACATGAGGCCCAATTGAAGTGCGAACAAGATTCGATGATCTTGAGGGGTAATAGATATTTTTTGCGGAGATATATCCAAAACAGCGCTAATGGGAGCCTTCGGGAAGTCCAAGAAGGAAGGAGCAGG
This sequence comes from Aspergillus sclerotialis, assembly GCA_003589665.1. Lineage (NCBI taxonomy): Eukaryota > Fungi > Ascomycota > Eurotiomycetes > Eurotiales > Aspergillaceae > Aspergillus > Aspergillus sclerotialis. The sequence goes on along the minus strand of MVGC01000227.1, from coordinate 10,039 downwards.
CGATTCTGTGGGTGTCCAGGAGACAGATATCCGAAGCTATATAGTATTCAAGTTAGAGTTATCCTGGTTGGAGTGGCAGGAACGGCATACCTAGGCATCCCGGCCCATGGCGCAAATGACAAAGACCAGGGGATATTGAATAAGGCAAATGTTTATCCTTGGTCGTAAGGAAAGAGATTCCATCTTGGGTTAATGTGCTTACCTAACAACATCTCTTAAATTGACCTCACCAGCCTTACTTATCCACGGCGAGTAACATGCTAAGATGTCTTCTTTTTGCCTATTATATGGCTATATTGGAAGCATAGAGTTAGCTTCGCAGCCAAAAAGTCGGTCACCCAGACGCTATGCCAGTCTGATTCTTCTTCTCCACACAGGCGCTCTAAATCCGCTGTGAATCCGCAATGGCGAGTCAGGAGTTGTCGCATTCGCTAAGGTATTTAGCCAAAGAACTATTTAACCGAAGAATTTACACCGGTGTATACGTGATGGATATATAATTATCCAGGTTAATCCAATTGTTTCGTCGAGATTGACCTAGTACTCGGCATGTCCTGGAGATGATTGACAACCGAATGGTCTATTCCCCGCACGTCCTACATGAATTAAAATGGAGACTATAATCCTTCGCGGAATCCTCAACACAGTCACATAATAATGATCAAAATAGCAGCTTCTTTGCTTGTTCTCTGGGCCAGCGTAAATGCTGCGCCTAGTACGTTGTCGAGCCCTAAAGCCCAGGTCCGCAATGGTACTTATGTCGGTGTGAGAAATGAAGTTTATGATCAGGACTTCTTCTTGGGCATCCCGTATGCTCAGCAGCCGGTCGGGGATCTGCGTTTTACTGTTCCTAGTCCTTTGAACGAGAGTTGGAAGGGAGAACGGGAAGCGAAGAAATATTCTGATATTTGCGTTGGATATGGAGTTCGCCTTTCTATGCACCTGCTTGTGTTTTCTGGCTAATGCGGCTAGTCCGATTCAATATGGTATCCCATGTCTGAATCCTGTCTCACGTTGAATATTATCCGTGGCTCCTCTGCCTCTGAGGATTCAAATCTTCCCGTCGGAGTTTGGATCCATGGAGGTGGTTTCTACATGGGCTCTGGAGCAGATGAGCGATATAATATGTCGGCAATTGTTGAAAACTCTTACAAAATCGGCAAGTACTCATACAAAGCAAAGGAAATATCTAATAGTCATTATAGGAAAACCATTTATTGGCGTTACACTCAACTATCGGCTCTCAGCCTGGGGCTTTCTCAGTTCGAGTCAAGTCTCCGGTAGCGGAAACACTAACCTAGGACTTAGAGATCAGCGATTGGCACTCCAGTGGATTCAGGAGAATATCCACGCCTTTGGTGGCGACCCGAGAAAAGTCACTATCTGGGGTGAATCTGCAGGTGGCATGTCTGTTGGTTATCATCTCACGGCATATGGTGGTAGGGACGATGGTTTGTTTCGTGCAGCTATAATGGAGTCCGGAGGATCAATATCAGCCAGTCCATCGAACTACACGGGTTACCAAAAGCTTTATGACACACTAGTATCTAAAGTTGGCTGCTCGGCTACGGTAGACTCGCTACAGTGCCTGCGGGAGGTACCATTTGAAAAGCTGAACTCCGCCCTCAACGGTACTGGCGGTGAATCGGAGTATGACTTTTCACCAATAGTCGATGGAGATTTAATCCCGGACTGGGGAAGTGTACTTCTTGATAGACAAGAATTTGTCAAAGTGCCGATCATTGCTGGCACCAACTCAGATGAAGGAACATCGTTTGGCCCCCAAGGGATCAACACAACAAAGGAATTTTATTCTTATCTGACAGGTATTGAAATCTCCCTTTTCAATATACCAGATGGGTCCTCTTTCTTGCCACTGGTTCTTATCGTACTAATTATCTGTTAGATGGACAGTCAGGGTTCAAGCTTCCAGGATCAGTCGCAAATCGCATCTTAGAACTCTACCCAGATGATCCATCAGAGGGCATTCCAGCGTTCTTAGGTGACAAGCGAATCCCCTCAATGGGCTACCAATGGCGCCGCACATCAGCGTATGGAGGTGACTATTCTATGCATGCCAACCGTCGCAGACAGTGTGAAGCATGGGCGGAGGCATCTACCTCAGCATATTGCTACCGGTTCAACACACGAAACACTGACGTTTCGTATCTATCGGGTGCTACGCATTTCGAAGAAGTTTCTTTCGTATTCCGTAACTTCGCCGGACTAGGGTATCATTATGGAAAGCCGTTTGTTGATGTCCCAAAGTCGTACTTCGAATTGAGCAACTTGATGGCTAGCATGTGGGCTTCCTTTATCCATGACTTGGATCCGAATTCGGGAATAAGTAATGCGGGTGTACACTGGGATTCCTATGAGAAGGGTAAGCCTGTTGATATCGTGTTTGATGCCAATGCTACTAGCCATATGGAGCCGGATACCTGGCGAAAAGATGGGATTGATTATATCAATTCCGTTGCTAAAGCATATTGGCGGTGATCGGTTCTGTGTCCAACCTATTTCGGGTTCGCTGTTGCATAGGTCTATCTTGCGATGGTATATAACTGCATCTACTAGTTAAAGGCCCATTTTCTCTATTAGCCCAAATAGAGGACTTAACTTGAATGACATCTTCAGCAAGTATTAACTAGTATGATACCTAGTCAGCACTTCTAAGCGACTTTAATGTACTCCTACCTGTCTACCTCCCCCCAGTTCTATTGTTACACCAGATAATTTGTATAACCCAACCCCAGACATCCAATCTTCATCTCGATTTTCGCTCACCTTACAGAATCACCAATCCAACTGCATATGCAAGTCCCAAACACAATTCCGGTTAGTTTGATCCCACCCCGGTCCGAATCGTGAATGCAGAAATATGCTGGGTAAAGACTAGTCCTACAGTATTTGAAAGGATATGTAAGTATCCGATCAATAGGACTTCCACAAGGCTGGCACTATACTCGTCCTTCCTGAGTTGTGTAATACTTAATATATGTGTCTTAATATCTGATAGCTCTAATTGTTGGACCTGGGAATACACTTGAATTATTATCTACCAAGTTGAACTTGTTCTATTTTATAATAACAAGGACATGATGTTCTAGGTTTAACCCTGTATATAATATATATTTCTCCAGTCTTACCTCGATACTATCAACAGCTACCCTTGTCCACATATGTACTGTACACTAGCTCTTGTTTCAGACCGAGGAATTAAAAGTTTCTCTGCCTATATACATACGTGACATCCATCCTGAATATGTACACGTACATGCTGTCAGAAATCGACATGAATATGCTATCCTCACTACTAATGTTAATTATTCGATCAACCTGTACCTAACCAACGCACATAGCTTGCTTGCCACCTGGGAACCTGCATCCCACCCCAGTAGAATCCAGATTGAGACGTGCTTATCATACTGGGATACAATACCGCCATGTGGACTAGCTGGCTGAATTGTATTGTTATTTTGACTCAGACTACCCGGCGAGCTGCTCATGTGTCTAGACTATGCGGTGTATATTGTACGGTAGATACCTCGGTCCAAGAAATGGATTTCCATCTTTCTTTCCTTTCCTGATAACGGACTGTACTCTACCCTGGACCATCGCCTGGGATTCCTTAATTTGATCTACCTGGCGCGTATGTAGGCATTGCATGCGACTTTCCACTTCGAGTAGCCGAGAATCGTTAGTTTGGGTACTATAAATAATAGACTACTTGATCAAACAATGAATGCCTATCCGGCCAGGGCTGTACGTACGTACTACAGTATGCCAGCGCTGACTAAGGTGGGTTTCCTTTATATTAAAATACAGCTTGGGGAGGGGTAGTTAATAAATTGACACCCCATACAGTACTGACTCGCGGCACTATGCTAAATCTGCAATCTAGAGCCGAAATTACGATCTCGGTGCTTAATCTACAATGGGGAACTGGGGATGGGAAGGAGCACCGTTGGAACTGAATTAATAATCCTAAATCTAGAACTATCGTTTCTATCTATCTATTGCTTGTTCTCCACCACTTATTGATTGAGTAAGGGATCGAAGGGCAGGTCGCCGACACTCTGGAGCCGAGGTGGGACAAGTCCTGTCGCGACTGTTAGTTTGGAGATCTTCATGTTTGGTCGATTACGGGACGGGAATGGATTGGTGATTGAGTGTTGGTCATTCCGTGGAGGTAGCTTGGACGGCGGTAGCATAAGCTCACATGAAGGCCCAGATACGCAGGAATATGACTTTAAAGTTTACATTGTACGGTAGTGATTGTCGACTGTCATGAATCAGGATTGCATGACTTCTTTTTACACCACACCGTTTTTCCTCCTACATGTAGATAATGTAGGAATCCACCGGCGACCGTTTCCGAGGAATATCAACGGTCTGCTAAAATCCATTCCTCCACACACTAGTAGGCACCATGACTCGTAACCAGGATTATGACAGTAAAGCCACCCTTGCATGGTGATTATGCGTTCTGCTAGTATTGTAGGATTTTAGTGGGTCTCGACAACCTTCGAGGTCCAGGTATGTTAGTGGGAACACCAACGGTTGACGAATTTTACGACAACTTAAAAGGCCGATAAAATCTTGCAGTTCCCCGATTTTGCCAGTGTTGGAACCGCGGCAAATAACCATCCATATCTTCGCTTAGCGAGGATCTGGTGGATCGGCGCAGATGCAAATATCGAATGGTGGCTGGTTGGGACAACGAGCAATCGAGATGAGATCCGGCTGTGTTCGGGGAATATACGATGCCAGTATAGGGCGCTACGTTGAATGGGTAGTAAGTATGCACGAGGGTGGAAACAAAACTAGGCAGATTGATTGTAACCGAATTCGTGGTACGAACTGCTGTGTATACACCGTACGATGAACCATGTAATCAGATATATTGCTGTGGCTTCCGACACGCCTCCTGTCAAGAATGGAAGATCGGTTCTGACATGGCATTGGTGGGGAAATTTCTTTTGATAGCTTCAATCAGTTTGGGTCTTGCGATAAGGACGGTCCACTTCACGTGGCTTTCCGAGGTGGAAGAAATGAAAAGGTGGATTCGGACCATTGGACAACATCCGTCCGGCCGAAGATGAGAAACAATGGTTATGTGGTGGGGAAATACAGACGAATAATATGAGACTGGGATCAGGAAATCCAATATCGGGATCGATCTTGAAAAGGTATGCAAGGTGACGTTAAGAAGAGAGAGAGAAAGAGAGATAGAGTGAGCCTTAAACAGAAAGAGGAGCAAAGGGAAAGGAAGAAGGCCAGAAAGCAAGTCTCAAGGCTGGAGGGGGAAAAGAAAAAGAAGATCCCAATCTGTCACTCTGCAGCTATCTGCACTTACTAAGCAGACTAACCCAATCGGGTGGCAATGGCACCTGTCAATTTCCATTTTAGGAAGAGAATCCCGCGATCGGAGATTTTCCCGGAAAAGATCCACTCTTTTTCGCCCCTGACACCTTTTTGACTTTTCCTCCCCGGCTTTGTGGCATCATCTTCTTGCGTCTTTCCAAGACAAGACTGTCGATTATTTCATTCTGTACTGTCTATATGGAGACTCTGGAGTTTATGGTTATTCCTTCCTCCCTTAGCCTATAGATTACATATAAATGGACTATTTTGAGTCGACCTACAATGTCAATCCTACCGGTCCAAAATACAGTCACAACAACAACTCAGCCGGTCGACGGTGATATCTCGGTTGAAACATGGCTGCATATTACCTCATTTTCCTTACCTATCCTTCGGTACCAGATGTCATCGTCGTTTAGGTGGCTGGGTTCTGAACCAGCAATTGGGGAGGGATTTATCAACCGTCAAACGGTCACAACGGCCATCGATCCGGTTTCTTTAGCCTTGTCGATCTTATCCCTATTCTGGTCCACCATCTTCAGCTTCTGCGTAGAGCTTTTGGACTTGTCATCCCTTAGTGGTGTATTGGATAATCACTACCACCTCTTGCTTAAGAGCTCTGGTTGCGACTAATCTAACAAGATTGTCGCACAACGTCAATACTCGTACGTGTTGCCCAGGATGGGGCAGGATGGGGTCGGTTCGATCTCCAACTGTGATATCATCTCCATAGATATGGTGTGGCGATTATTTGCCTGTCGTAATCTAAATGCGCTGATCACCCTCTCCAGCCACCACCATCTGCATTTCATGCCTCATAGGCTTGGTCTCTCGAGGATTTGGGGGCGTATCCTCTGTTTCTTCTGGAAGGTGACACGTAGATCATACCGGTTTGCAGCATAAGCTGGGGTGTAACGAAGTCATACACGGAATAATCAATCGTTTTCCGAGTAGAAGCGTTCGCCAGTCGTAGCTGTTTGTGAAACCAATGGATACACCTAATCATCTGATAGTCCAATCTTCCTAGGCACAAGGCGGACCCGGTTTTTTCTCAAGTACAAGTATTGTAACCGGGAGCGTGGCCTGGTTCGACCAGATCCATGGCGCACTCAAGAGTAGGGCCCATAATGAATTAGGCTTATTCCATCCTTTCCAGAGCTTATATGCGAGGTAAAAGCTCAAGCTGTCAAACCAATGACCCCAGTTTTCAATACGAAGCACAGTCGCACCGACAACATGGGCATTTAAGCTCAAATCCGTTATCCGTCATGCAGCCTGTGGAGAATTGCTGAGAAAAGTGGCCTTATCAATTGACTCGTGTAGAGTGGCTTGAAACTAGAGTCTGTTGAGTCGGCTGGAATCGGCATACTGGCTCTAGTGATCCAATGCCGTTCGTTATTTATCCTGTTGATCAATGCGTGCTGGTCGTCAAGAACGCAATTTCGGGATTTGTGCCACAATTTCAGACGCTAGGATGGAAGTGGAGTGTTGCTGGATCAGACGTTGACTTGGCTGTAATTTTGGAGCCCCTGATTTCCAGATCGTCCATTCCTTTTTATTAATATTCCCAACAGTTCCAAGGGAGAGTCGCAATCCCCTATTTGACCCGGTTTAACCTCATGACTCGATGAAAAGAATAAATAGAAAACTAAAACTGGAAGCATGAGTCGCTCGCCACAATCCCGGCCACAATCCCGTTTCGAGCAGATTGCCCTAATTGGCCGAGCGCTAGCAGCCGTTAGATCCGTCACCAGTTACGAGAAGCCACTGAGCCAATGCACAAAACCGAAAGAGGACGATGACGGATTATTTTCTCCTCGTTTCCTTTTCCCTTGTGGCGCCCCCCCCTTCACTCCTAGCCTGACCCATAAAGCACCTGTGTATTTTGCTATGCGATGTGTCCATTATTCCCTCTTCCGTGCAAAGTCCACCTATATCTCCGGTATCGTTTTGTTTTGTCTGCTTTTTCCCGACGTAGTAAAGACTGCTGGAGCATATGGAACGCTATCTTGTAAATTAAGTCCTATAGTTCCCACCGTCACAGCCGTTGGAGTCCACTTTTTGACCTGGATGGGAAAAGGCTAAACAGAACTGCCGGTGTGGGGAACTGAAAGGTACCGCAGGGGGGCTCAATTATGAGAGACCCCCAGACGTGATTGATCGTGCTTGGCCTGCAGCAATGTTTGTGATAATGCGACCATCAAGAACGGTATATCCGCAGACCCCATTGAAACGGGAATATTTGAGGATCTTGCCGACAGGAAAAGCCCTCATATCTAGGTAATCTAGGGCTTGAAATGAGGAAAGGGAAGGATGTTCACAAGCCGAAGAGACACGGCTTGTCGAGTCTTTAATCCGATCTTGGGCTTAATAGTATTTGACAACGCCAGTGTTAGATAATATACCAGAAGAATCAAACACATTGGGAATCTGAGGAAGCGGGATCAGGGTTAAGGTACCTAAGGGGATGAGTGACCGATTTTCGATTATACTCCTTCCATATAAAGGGTATTTGCTGGTATCCCTCTATACTGTGTAAGTATCTTCAGTCGCAAGGTAAGAGTGGATACGCCCCAGAGCTGTGGTCACCGAGATTCAAGATACTGAAGTTGTTGGAGTCCACACTTGTAGCTTCACCGGGGATCTAATAGAGGAATGCCAGCGAACAGGCCAATCTAGGATGAAACAACAGTCAAAGGGCAATATGACTTCGATTCAATAAACAATGCTGAATATACTGTGTATACTCTAGACAGAGTAACCTGATGCAGAGAGTGGAGAAAAATAAGATCACGTCAGGTAAGTGACATACCCAAGTTGGAATAAGCTGATCAGATCTCGGGAGAAGGGGCGGCAATGCGCAACGTGCATTTCAAGGTGGTACAGGAATGTGGATAAGTTTCAGGTTATTTACTGAGTTGAAGGGTGAAAAATGAGGATGCTGGGAAGATGGAAAGAAGTAGCAAAAATGCCGATCAATTCGCTTGACGAAGGATGTAGCAGAATGTACTCCAGAGTAGCAGAATGTAGCAGGATGTAGCCCTAGAAACAAAGTAAGGTAGTTGAAATTTTCAAATATAGGTAAGTACTGTAGATTAAATTACCTTGTACAAACAATGAATGGTACAACAATAATAGAAGAGTATCAAAAGTAGGTAAGACATAAATAGGTAATTCATCTATTTATTTATCCAGGACAACCCCAGGATAGGATGATAATAGGAATAGGAATAGGACAGGATGGATGGTGTCACATAAGAACGGCAAGTAGATCTTAAAGGGGGGGTAAGTTGGAGAATATCGGGAAAGGGAAAAACCACAATTTGTAGAAAAGTGAAAGTTAAGGTTTGCTAGGGGGAAAAAGCGTGCAGTGAGTTTTTGAGGTACTGTAGGAGACAGCATCCGCCCAGCCAATAGGAGTCAAGGTGGCTTTGCCAGTCACGATTTCAACGGGATAATTTTAGGCTAGCTGCAGGATTGGAAATTATATTCTGGCTCTTCCCTCTTCCATTTTTCTCCACTGCGATCGTTTCCAGATCTGGGCCAAGGCTTTTTCGAGATTGGTTCATCCTGATAATTTCAAGTGGCTATATTCAACTTAGACAGGTATATAAATAGAGAAAGAAAAAGGAATTGAACATGTTAACTACCTATCATGCAGTCGATACCTTATTCTTTAGTACCAATAATACAGTGAAAATAAGAAGAATGCCCCGATTTGATCATCTGGGTCGGTATCCATCCATCTAAGATCTCTCGGAGTTTTTAGAAGAATAAATCAATACCTTAGGTACCTAACTAATAAATTAATTCTTCATGAATCATATCTTCGGGTCACGCTTCCCCCTTTTAATTCTTTTTTTTTTTATTGCCCTTTCTTTTTCTAAATTCAGAATTCACCGTTGGGCTAATTACATAGTTTCCGATCTACTGTAGTCCACTATCTTCGCCCCCCACTGTATGTATCTTTTCTGCCCCACTCCTCGGCGCCGATTTTGGCATACAGAATAGAGAATTACCTACAGTATGCTTCGGGATGTACTAGGGGTATTATTCGTGTATTCTATTACTAGGCATTATTCATTCTTGTATACACATACACAAACATATATCTATATATCTATATGTATATATGTTATATATATTAAGGGCCAAGAATCATAAGTTTTACTCGGTAATGAATGTAATTTACAGGATTGATCCTGATAAACCGTAAGTAAACGACAAACTAACCATAAAACCCCTGGCCCCATCGGCCATACGATCAATACCGACCTCTTCCCCACAGGAAGATCCGCAGTTCGCAGCTTGTAAAACTACGGTAATTCGCCGTAACTTTAACAGTTTTTTGAGGTGATCTTTCTTGTTTGAACTTGACTGACTTGAACTTTAGACTGCCTGACTTGACTGACCTGACTTACTTGACTTGGACTTTCCTACTGGGTCTTTGGGGTCTGAGCTCATCTTATCCATTTTATTTTATTTTTTATTTTTTTATTAAGTATTATTATTTATTTATTGTATTGTATTTTATTTTATTATTATTATTATTTTACCTTGCAAAAAGAAGCTCCTTGGTTCACTCAACTTTCGATTCATATAAACTTCGCCATCTCTTCTTCTTCTTCTTCTCCCCCCCAATCCAACCTACCCACGCCCACTTTCCCTCTCT
>MVGC01000226.1:0-36232 GCA_003589665.1 Aspergillus sclerotialis | reverse complement strand
GGGGGGGGGGGGGGGGGGGAATAAAAAATAATAATAAAATAATTTTTTTTTTTTTAAAAAAAAGGAGGGGAAAGCAAAAAGGAAACAGGGGATTGGAAACATTGGAAGAGAAGAAAAGAAAGAATACGTACACCCCCCAGGAGGGGAATTGTGGATAATTCTCTCTGACTCTTTCCTGCTTCTAATTGCTGATAAAAAGGGGGTTGGGTTGGGCTTGGGGTTCGAACACCACGAACCAGCAAAAAGAATTGGAAAGGCGTAATTGCCAAGATCTGCTGGTACCAAAAGTACTCGCGGCAAGTTTGGCCATCCATGGTTTGCTTTGGTTGGCTAATTTGACTATTGGGTCGTTCACATTCATTCTGTCTCTGGGTATACCCGATGCGTGGGGGATTGGAATGATGGATTTCTCTCGTGTTGACTTGACTTGAATCCCCCTCCCTCTCCACCTACATTGATTCCTCTATCTTAGTTACTGCATTTTAATAACTCAAATGACCAACTTCTTCAAGTGGATCTCCGGCATTCATTCTTTCGATTTCCGTTTTAGGCCATTGGATAGCTGCATCAAATGCCGGCAGGGATGGTTAGTTCGTTGAAGACTATTTCGGCGGTCTATAGTTTATCGAACTTGACGTAACTGGACCTGACAACTTGACAGCCAGGAATGCGCAATGACTAACTACACTAAAGAGACTAGTCTCCAAATGCCGGGTCTTCTAACTACCTTCCATTTCGAGTTTGGTACCTTGATGCAGGGTCTTCTTCTTTGCTTCACAATATGATTGCTTGAACTTGATGTCATGAAATCATACAGTACAGATTGCTGATGCATTAGAGTCGATAGAAACCTGATTTTGTGTATATCCTATATGCTTTTTGTCGTACAAACCCGACCAGTAAACACAGCATATACTCCTGTATGCTGCCACTCAACGTGTGGCATACATACGGAAAAAATCCCGGACAATGACATCTGCCCAGATAGCCACCGTCCCCACACTCTGCAAGCCCATTAACTTCATTCGACTCCGCTGCCTCGAAGCTTGTTCCTGAGAAGATAACTTGGAATGCTGCGCAATTCTCAACTTGATAATACATAGTCACGCGGCAAAATGGAATACGAATATTAGATAAGAAAAGAAAAAGCATATATCTTTTGTTACATACTCGGAACATGAGACGATCAAGCTGTCACCCGTTTTCTGCATGCCACCATCACAATAAAGTGGAATAGTCTGCATCTGAAGAAGAGATAGTTACAGTAGTTTGGGTACGGGCTAAGATGGATTGGGTAAAAGGAAAAAGCAGTGGGGCAGAGGATGCGCCGGGTGTTTCAGATCGCATTAGCCGCGTAGAAAGTCCTCTGAGTACGTACCCTGTGGTGGCGGTGGAGTGTTAAACTAGTCCCAAGCCTGGATCGCAGACAGGGATTCGACTTGCGGGGTTCAATTAAGATGGTCTAGAAAGATTTGATGTAATATAATTCTATATATAATCAGTCCAGCGCTGATACTACAATCCTAGGTCAAATATAATATCAAATATAAAACAGGGCGTTTTATATGGCATACGACAGTCAACATCAACCTCAATCAATTCAACATACCAGCAAACAAAAGCACCAACCAGAAGAAATCAAAAAATGCAAGAAGAGATTTGCACACGTCAGCTCGAGTGGGTCGCCCGAAACAATTGGACAACAAGCCCAAGCCAAGATCGGCTATCGACTATCTGCCGCTTCTGCCCTGCCGGAACCACAGAACCAAAGTCCCCCCTAGCCCGACCCCACACAATCTAACTAAACTAACCTAAACTAACCATGTGTGGATCTACGACTTAATTTGGCTTGCCGCATGGTGACTCCGGCATCGGCCTATTAGCCAATGGGAGTGGTCGTATTTCTTTTCCTTGAAGATTTAGGGTTTGCTTCTTGTTTGTTCGGTCCAAAGACGAGTCATTTCTATTTATTTCTTTCTTTTATTATGACTTCGAACGGACCTATTGAGTACTATATACGTACTATCACACTATTATTTCAAAAGCGCAACTATTTTAAGCACCGTAATTGTTGAGATCTATCGGAATCTAGTCAGACCAAACAATCAATCAAATTAGATATTTACTTTTTGCCTCCTTTACTTCTGCTAGCCTAACTTTACCAAATCCACAATGCAAGGATCCATCCCAGTAACCGCTGAGCCAATCGACGACGATCTGCCGTGGATGGATCTGTGCCAAGGCTTCGGAGACCATGGCAGTTAAACTTGGGACAAACATCAGGTAAGATATGATAACTCAGGCAGTACACTATGGGATGCTACAGCTCAGCTGCCGAGGATGATCTGTTTGGCTAGCAGCTGATCATAGGAACGATATATGGCACTAATATGGTATGTTGCTCTCAGATTGGGTGGTTGGATGCTGAGTATCGCAATCTGCTTCTAATGTCGGTTAGGGTATAAACTAACTACCTAGGTACATATATAGACTGGATGTCTGTATGGTCCCCGTATACGTACTTGAACCCTTGAATTTATGTACTGCATCAGTACAAGTAGAAGTAGTCTGGAGATGAATATGCAAGGAAGCTTGTTTCATTTTACTATTAATTCTATGTATGCTGGTTATTGTTGACTCCAACAGAGTACAACAGCATGAACAGAATGCCAAGAATCTCAAATCTCGGACTTCCTGCACCAAAACAGATAGATCGAGTCAATTAGCCGCAGTAGACGAGATCAAGTCAACGGCGACCTGCCAAGACTCTTTCGGACATTCACCGGGCCCATCTCAAAGTTTCCAGCCTCGACCTGACCTCGCAAGCACGGGCAGAACAGGAAGGAAGGAAGAACGCGGCCACAAAATGAGGAGACTCGACAGCAAGCTAGAAAACAACAACTCGCTACGACTCCGAACGGGAGGATTGCCTAATTGATAGAGGAGAAGTGGACTCTAAAGTCTGTGAGGCCCCAAAACATAACTGGCCGATGAATTGGGGGAGTTACGCGTCTCCGAAAAGACAGCCCGTGTCTTGGGAAGACTTTTCCCAAAAGAGCAAGGTACGAGTTACCGGGGTGGGATTAGTTTACTCACTTATAGATGCACGGACCAGAGGAAGATAAAAGGGCATGGGTTGGAAAAGCGGTGAGCTTGGATTGGATCCAGATCGAGTGGGAGTTCTTTTGTTGTTGGATCCATTTTCCCGTCAGTGTGTTAGTGGCTCTCTCTCCTCCATTCATCCCTCAATATTGGATCCAGTGGTTGCCGTAAATTCATTGTTTTTATTTGAAAATATCAACTCTTCTCTAACAGCATCTCGCATCGGTCTCCGCTTTCGATCCTTGTTACAAATTTCTATCCAGTGCTTAGCTGTCTATCGAATGTGGCCGTACGGAGGGCGATCATGAAGAGAGCCAAAATATCCCCAGTATTGACTCTAATAACACCCCTTACATTTTACTCCTTCAACAGCGACAGCATAGAAAACAAACCACCAATCAATCTCAACTTAGGGCTTCGGTCGCAAATCCCGTATCGTCGTTAGCTAAAAGTGGACCATGGTACAATACCTAAGGTCTCACAAGTGCACTCGCACAGTTGCTTATTTCCATAGCCACGACCTAAAATTTCTTAGTCCAGTCGTATCCTTACCCAAAAAGGCTGAATATTCACAAAACCTGGAAGAGATCCTGGCATGCATGTCCCCACGCTGTCACTGAAGGAGTTTAGGCCAGTTCGTCTAGCGCGCATGGGTTGATTATGGATCTGAGTCTGGATATTATTTGGTTCAAGAACTCCAAAGTTTCAATCCTCACTAAACTAACCCTCGTGCTAAAGTAGGACAAGGTAAATATCTATGTGGATACCCGACCCACGTTGCGCGCGGTCCTCGATCCATGGAAACTGTAACTCGGAGTAACAGCACTTTCTGTTTTCGGAATGTCGATATCAGCCTTTTCATTCTTGTTGGGCTTCTTGGTTCATTCTTTCGCTCTTCTATTTTTCTTGTTGGTGACCCAGGAAAATGGTTCAAATAACCCGTGGTTTATTGCGGAGACGGTGCCATATGGCTGGAAAATCAGGATACCGTTCCTGTTCCAAGTGATGAACACCCGTTGAAGTTGATGTCGGTGGCGGAATTGAGCTTATTGGATGAGTTGGCACTATGGATACTTGATCAGTGTCATGTCATGCGAAACTCCCCGAGACGAGACAGCTTGATCCATTCCCCTCCCTTTAGCCTACTGCCGCGGTTTTTGGTATCGGCACTTGGTAGTGTGCAGACTGGAAAATATCCGCTTGTTTCTCCTGTCTGTCATCACCCGCATACTGTAGGGGAAACGGTGTAGTGAGTGAACTACGCATGGCTTGCTGACTTCAGATATCGCCGATTACACCCGCGAAGCGCGATCTAACATATACTTGAAATACGAGGAGCAGAATCCTGAACTTTGTAGACAAATAAAACGACCTTATTCGCTACTCGCCTCCCGACAGTCGACAAGACGAATCGATACTTTCGGTCAGTCTGATTTACGGTACATGTAGTCCGGCATTAGCCGACAATCAGTTAGGGCTGTTAGCCGACCTAGTGATGCTTATTTGCGTGGGATGCCTCAATTTGGTCTGAAGCCGGTTAGTTGGAGGCGTCTGTGGCTGCAACTCATTTTACATGTGAACCGAGGGCGTTTGCTATTGATTCCAACCGTTCCTTGACAATTATATCATCGGAGTTTAACGAGGCCATTCGAATCCTTCCCTCAAAGCAAGTCCACGCGGCAAGGAAATTAAATGTGCTAAAAATATGAACAAGAGCGTCTCGAAACAGGTGTACCGTGGAGAGCAGGGTAGAGAACAGAAACCAACACATCATACAAACCTCAAGCCGAAGGCTTACTCGCATAATAATCAGTCACACTATCACTATCACTATCACCCCGCTTTGATCGTACGTTATGTATGGACCGTACTGTACTTTGTACATCTGTATGCAGACCTCCGTCTCATCTCTTCCTCGAGTCGCGTTCTTTCATCACTCGTAAAACAGGGATCAGTCGAGTCCGGAGATTTAAAATCGGGCCGTTGTGCATGTTACACCTTACCCAGGTAGTTTGTGGTCCTACATACATACATACAGTACCTACCTAAAGCCAGCTTTGAGTCCCAACCAATCAAGGGTGTAACCAGGTCTGTTCCGAACCAGTCAAGTGTCGAGAATCCCGGAAAGAAGCTTTTGCTAGGTTGTACTGAAATACCACGATCTTGAGCCGCAGCCACGTAATTTTATTAACTTCCTGCGTTGAATTGCACATTTGTCGTACAAGTCCGATAAGTCAAGATGGGGAAAAAAGGAAGGAATAAACGCTACGGAGCAGAATGGGCAAAGTCCCCGTCCCGTGTTAGCTGCATAGCGCATTCCTTCTCCTCCTCTATTATTTTCTTGCCAGCAGCTGACTGCAGCTAAACAAACTATCATATCAGAAACAACAACAAATCGAACGAAAAGTTAAGACCCCCTCTCGGCCAAGACCTCCACAATGGGGGAGCTTACGCGGCACATCATGCTTGGCATTCCGGTTGGGAAATTTGTGGAGCTGGTGGCGTTTTGTTGTTGTGATTGGCTCTATATCTTTCTTTCTTTTTCACCTTTCCAATTGTTTGTTGTATGGAGGTCGGGGGGAGAGGACCTTGGGAGACTTCCATGTTTTCTTAAGGCGTCGTGATAATATTAAGTTCGAGTATATATGTCCGAACTTTATTTGGTTTGGTCTTGTGACAGTGCCTTGTTTTTATGTACTGAGATGTAGTGATGGTGTGGAGGTATCTGCGATAGAATACGAGCACGGTTATGAAGTAACAAGACTTCTGGTTTAGAAGTGAGATATATACACAATTTAAGTAAATATTGGCATTGGAAGACCGTACTGTAGACTGTGCCTGATAGTTTTGACTATGAGGTAGTTGAATTTATATGGGAACTATGCGAATTGCTGTAGCTGTTCAAAGAGTGCTACACATATATACACTACTCGGAAAATAAGATAAACAGTCTTTTGAAGTGGATTATTTAGAACAATCTTTCAGGATAATAAATAGAACACTATATTGGAAGCCAAACATATACCAAGATTGTTCGCATATATCACCACCAACTCCATGCAGATATATATATCGGGTTAGCGGGAACAGCCTGCTACAAGAGACCAGTTCGACCCAGGTAACTAGATACCATTCAGCAAGTCGACAGAAAACCACTGTAGCGAGCAAATCGATAAAGGACAATCAAGAACCAAGAATTGAATTGAATATATATATGTTCCCCCGGATATCTTGTACCTCTGTTCTACCAGTTCAACAATGTATCCATGACAGACCGATGGCACTCAGACTAGTAAGGACGCATCCCGTCGTCTTAGATATCTAGACAAGTTGGAGCACTGTCTTGAGAGATGTAGTTTGCTCCTGGTTGATCATCTGATATGACCATGGTTAAGTTAAGGTTGATGGACATGTTAATCTTCTGCAGATCAAGCATATATCAGGGGCAAGAACCATATCAAAAACATGGACTATAAATCGATATATTTGGAATGTTGTTAATAGCGGATAAAAGGACGAGACACTGTCAGTGTTAGTTTTAGTAGACGGTCCTCGATTGAGTGATCGTAAGCGACTACAGGAAGCATTCATAACTGCCAAGGACCAATATGACTGCTAACCATCAAATACTGTACATGTACATAGCGACTTGAACGATGCAATCAACTACAGCGCCAGGTGACAGATCTAGCTGGGAAGGTTACTCTGATATCTCTCCAACAAGCGGATGCCGTGAATAAAGAGTATTAAATTGACCTGTTAAAGTCCATGTTTACTTAGAAATACCGATCGATTATGATAATGCCCAGTACCCCCACCGGCTCAACAGCTGGGTGGTCTATGCAAACGAGAGAAGCTCAAATAAGAGGAATGAAAAATACCCAAACTCCGATAACAGAAAGTAGACAATGCAGTCTAATCCGCCAATGATATATGGAATTACTGAGCCCGACAGCACCAGGCAGCCCACAGCTCTATTATGAACTTCGACATGCAGGATGGTTCCTAATGGATCCGGTCCAGCTTGCTGCGATTCATGGCGATCTGGTCGTCGACGAAATCGCTCTGCAGTAGGTTAGTACGCAGTGACCGCAGAACCAGGGTAACATAAGAAAACTCACCTTGCCTGTAATACGTTCCAGATGCCTGTTCTGCTCATCCAGTTCGCGACCAGTGGCACGAGCAAGACCATTCAAACGGCCAGCAGCACCATGGATAAGATCCAGATTCTTTTCAAGTTCATCCTCCATTGCCTCGTCTTCGCTGTCAGCCTCAAACTGGTACTTCGCACGTTCGGTCATATTCTTCTTCTTCTGCCCTGCTGGCACACGTGCATCCCTTTCGATCTCTCTGAAAGTCCGCTCCATTCGCTGATTAGTTTGGAATGCTTCACTTCGAGTGCCCTCGCGCATTTCCCGGTCTGCTCGGTGTGTATTGAGGATCTTCTCATCGCGTTCTCTTCGTCTCCGAGATTTTGTAAACGGATTCGCCACGTGAACGGCAAACATGCTCTTGTTGAGTGTCTTAAGTTCCTTGGCTTTGTCCTCGGCAATCCGACCCTCAATTGTCGCCATATCCAGATTCTTCTCAGTGTCATGGACCAGTTCTCCTTGAGCACCCAAGCGAGCAAGAGTTTCTCGACCAACATCTTCGGCTTGGGCAGCCACACGGAGAGCATTTCGAGTTGACGCAACATCCCCCTGTTTGACGAATTTCATTTCCTCTTTGATAGCTTGAATCTCTTCTTCTTCTTCCTCCTCCGCTGTAAGCTGTCTTTCTTGATATAACGACGTAGTATATTCATTGCTACCGCCCGGGTAGCCACCAGCATCAGATGAGTACGGAGGCGGCGGGCCACCCTGCTGTTGTTGCTGGTGCATCCTCTCTTGCGCTCCTCCAAAGAGCGCAGCCCTGTTATCATCACCAGCATCATTTGGGTCCATGCTGCCTAAACCGCCGTAGCCACCAGCACCATATCGAGAGGCCGAGCCACCACCACCAAACCTGTTGCTTCCATATCCACCCTGGTTGCTATATTTATTAGGTACGTAGGTAGCCTTATTATCGGGAGGGTAACCATTGCCACCGGGAGGTCCGGCGGGGGGTCCTGCGGGATAGCCAGCGGGGGGTCCGCTCATTTGGTTTTGGACGGCAGCCTGTTCGTTAGGACCAAGCGGAGCTACACCAGCATACATCTTGGCCTTCGTGTATGGATCGGTTGGAATTGGTTTAGCATAAGGATTCGCTGGAGGCTCTGGTGTCTTATTCTTGGATCTGGATCCGAATAGCGCCCGACGGTTGGAGGAGTCATCGTCATCCCCCGATTTCTTGAATAGTCCCATCGTGTAGGTTTCAAGGTAATCAGAACAAACGAAGGAAACTCAAGGACGACAGAACTGAGGAAAGAAATAAAAAGATGATGTGATGAGGAAAAAATTAGATTAAAGAGGTCAGGAGAGATGTTGAAAGTGATGGCGGAGTCGAGACCGTTGATATAATGTGGTAATACTGTTACATCAAGCTAAAGTGAGACATGGCAGGTAAGACAAGCCCATTACGGTATGGATACAGTGGCTTAGGAAGCTGTGCCACGCTAAACCCAAAGAGGCTAGTGTCACTATCTTTAACCTCCCCAATTCATCAACTTCTTTTGCTTTTACCTTCTTTCTACTCCATTATCTTTTTCTGCTGCCTGTACCTGGCACAACGCCTACAATGGCGCCACATTCAGGCCCTGATGCTAACTATTTTAAGGACAAGGCTCGCAGGGATCTGTTGAATCTCCTTGAAGGCGTGAGTAAGGCACCTAATATCTCTCAAACGTCTGTCCCACTCAAGCTGAAACATCCTTCAGGTTCGCGGTAAGAAGAATCTTGTCATAAGCCAGGATTTGGCTGGCCCGGTCGGGCTTTTTGTCAAGTTCTCCGTACTACAAGAATATGGCGTAGACAGAGTGTTTTTGCTCGAGAATGCCAACGTGGACTCTTCTCAGCGCAATGTTGTTTTCCTGGTCCACGCCGAAAAGATTCACCATGTCCGAACAGTAGCAGGTATGCTCTTTTTTGATATGCGTTTCCTTTCACTATCTCCATATGTAAACGTTGCTTCTCTGCTCCAGCGAGCACTACATGTATACCGATGGGACAACAGTAGATTACGCAGATGCTTCACCACTCTACGTAGTCAGTCAGAGATCCCTAGATCAAATTTGTATAGCATAATATTCTTGGAGCTCATCCCTAAGGCTTTCTTTCTCTACTTGTTCGAATGAATGCCATCAGAATGAGCTGACATCACCTAGATCAGATTCAACGTCTACAGCGGAATGGCAACGTTGAGCATGAATTCTCCATCTTCTGGGTTCCGAGACGGACCCTCGTAAGCAACACGGTCCTCGAGGAGGCAGGGATCATCGGGGATGTGAGCATCGCCGAGTTCCCGTTGTACTTTATGCCTCTAGAGGAAGACGTGCTATCATTGGAGTTAGGGGACTCCTTCAGTGATTTATACTTGGTAAGGCATTGGGATCTGGAATGTAAATGTTCTATTTATTAATTAATGATCATAGCACAAGGATCCTGGGTGCTTGTTCCCTTCAGCGAAGGCCTTCATGGATATCCAGCAGAGACATGGGTACTTTCCTCGCATTGTCGGGAAGGGCGATAATGCCCGGCGGCTGGCGGATCTTCTATTGCGTATGAGAAAAGAGCTCGATGCTGAAGAAAGCTCAGGTCTGACCGATCCCTCGTCAAGAGGGCTTTTGCCAAGCGCAGACACTGAAAGTTTGATTATCATTGACCGTGAGGTGGACTTTGGCACTTGCCTACTCACGCAACTCACATATGAAGGCCTGGTGGATGAAACAGTGGGCATTAAACATAACCAAGCAGATGTGGATACAACAATTGTTGGTCCTACTTCGGCCCCTCAAGCTCAAGAGTCATCCAAAGCTCCGCAACAAACCTCGAAACAGGGACAGAGAAGAAAAGTGCAACTCGATGGCTCTGACCAACTGTTTAGCCAGCTGCGTGATGCTAATTTCGCTATTGTTGGCGATATCCTAAACAAAGTAGCGCGTCGGTTAGAGAGTGACTACGAAAGCCGACATGCAGCAAAAACAACATTAGAACTGCGCGACTTTGTAAACAAATTGCCAACATACCAGCTAGAACACCAAAGTCTGAGAGTCCACACTAACCTAGCAGAAGAGATTATGAAACATACTCGCTCAGATATCTTCCGGGCAATTTTAGAAATCCAACAAAATAACGCCGCCGGAACAGACCCGACGTATCAGCACGAGGCCATAGAGGAGTTGATTGCTCGCGATATTCCTCTGAAAACTGTTCTCCGCCTGCTTTGCCTTGAGTCCTGCATGTCAGGCGGCCTCCGCCCAAAAGACCTTGAACACTTCAAACGCCAGATCCTCCAAGCCTACGGGCATCAGCATCTCCTCACATTTAGCGCATTGGAGAAAATGGAGCTTCTCCAACCACGCTCATCAGCAACCACCATGCTCATCCCAACACCGGGTGCACAAACAGGTATCAAAACAAACTATAGTTATCTCCGCAAGAACTTGCGCCTTGTCATCGAAGAAGTCAGCGAGAAAGAACCAACTGATATTTCCTACGTATACAGCGGTTTTGCTCCGCTCAGTGTTCGTCTGGTCCAATGCGTCCTCCAGAAACAGTACCTCTTCCATCTAACCAAAGGTGGCCCTGCTCCTGCTTCTGTGAGCACGGCTGGTTCCATCTCCCCTGGCTGGCTTGGGTTCGAGGACGTTGTCAAGAGTGCCCGTGGTGCTACGTTCAGTATCGTCCAGAAGGGTGATGACAAGGCTGTTCGTGCTCGCCAGACTCTCAGTGGCAACAATGCTACCAAGACCGTCTATGTGTTTTTCCTCGGTGGTATTACTTTCACAGAGATCGCAGCGCTGCGGTTCATTGCTTCTCAAGAGGCGCCGCGGCGAAAGATTGTCATCTGTACTACCAGCATTATCAACGGTGATCGTATGATGGAGGCTGCGATTGAAAAAGGGAGCTTTACAAAGACGGAGTAGCTTATTGAGTTGTTCGCCTTGTATGACTTATCTACCTGGGGCATGATACTCCGCGATAATCGTGCAACTCTTGCATATAATACATCATTGACTGTACCTCCTGTCATCTTCTCTGACCACCCAGCAGACTTGGGTATCTGATTTGGACGAACGTAGCGACTGCAGTGATTACATTCCCAAGAAGCCAAATAATATAATTCCCATACCTACCATTAATGCTACCTTACCTGAATTAAGTAGTCTTCCTTATTCCATCCCACAAGCAAACCTTGCAGCATCTCTACCAGCCCTCCTTCCAAACACAGCCCCCGACGTTAACCCACTCCCACCGGGGTAGTTATCATAAAACAACCCCCCAAGCATCTCTCCAACACAATATAATCCAGGAACCTCGCTCCCAGTCTTAGAAGAAACCACAGCAGCTGTCTCTGAATTCACTCCCAACCCACCGAACGTAAACGTAATCCCTGCGCTGACCTTAACAGCCAGAAACGGCGGCTTATCAATTGGAAGAGCCCAATTAGATTTCGGAGTAGCCAGACCAGTCGTTGAGAGAGCGTCCTTTACAGCGGGATTCCATTGACTAGTCTCATTGCTCGAGACCGCGCGATTAAACTCCGATATCGTGCGGACAAACTGCTCCTTGTTCTCAAGACCATGCTTCGCACATTCATCCGCTAACTCCTCAATCGAATCCGCAGTTATCCTTTCCACAACTTCAGGCCTATACTCCTCCTCACGAAGCCAGGAGATAGTTCTCGAATCCCAAATCTGAAACGCAACATGTCCGCTCTGCTTCAGTATCTCCCTTCCAACCATCGCATATGTATAATTCCTCATATCCTTCCCTTCGTCCACAAACCGCTCTCCAGATCTATTCACCATAATCCCGAGCGGATACCCAGACTTCGTAAACTCATTCGAAATCTCCCTATCCCCCGCATCAGCGGGGGCATTCGCATCCCACGCCACACAATGACACCCGGACCAGTTCCCCACCTGCTTAGCAGAGACATCTCGCACAGCGATCTCCAACATATCACCAGTATTATACGGCGTACCTCTCACGAGAGCCATATCCCAATGGGGCCCCAGGAACTGGGCACGCATGCGCGGGTTCGATTCAAAACCACCAGCCGCAAGGATGACAGCCTTGGTTCTGATTTCTCGCTCCTCACCCTCATGGAAAACCATCACCGAGGTGACAACCCCAGCCGACGAAGTGACTAGTCGAGTAGCAGGAGTAGAGAAAAGCACATCGACGCCTAACTCATTAGCTTTCCGCATATGATCCAGAACAAGACCCTTTCCGCCATCTTCAGTTTTCAGGGCCATTCCGCCCCAGAACTGGATTCTGCCGTCGACTTCGTATGCCTGGCGGTTGAACGATAGCTGGAATCGAACTCCGTTCTCCGCTAGCCATTTTACGACTTCGTTAGAGTCGTTGACGAGGATTTTGGACAGCACGGGGTCGGTTCGTTCGCTGGTCATTCGGTGGAGGTCGTTGCTGAAGTTCGCTGTTGTGTAGGGGGCCATGTCGATTTTGGATGCGGTTTCTGGGTCCACGTTGTTGACGAGTGGGAGGAGGTCTGCTAGACCTGAGTGTACGGTGCGGAAGGCGCCTGCTGTGAAGTAGCTGTTGCCTCCGGCCCATTCTGGAGGACATTTGTCGATGAGGAGGATTCGGGGCTTCTGCTTATGGCTTTGAGAAGCTTGGGCGGCTGAGATGGCAGCGCTGAAGCCTGCGTTGCCGCTGCCGATTATGAGGATGTCGCATTCTGCGGGAGGAGACATGTCTGGTTTGTGATTAGTATAGATCGGTGGTGGGGAGGGGTATTTGTATGTCGAGTGGGGGTTTGATCTTCATCTCTCTTCTGCGGAGATTGTTCCGTATTTCTAGACTACATTTGTGGACTTGTTTACTGAACAGATAGATATTTTATTCTGTAATAAAATACATCCAAAGCCCGTGGTAACACCGTCGCAATTTAGATACAGCTCGCCCAGAAATCCGTTAAAATGACAATTGAAGTAATTAGCAGAAGACAACCTTTTGAAAATTAAACGATAATTGATAGCTCATGTCGCGCCAAACCATCTGCTTCCAAATTCGGGTAGTAGGGAACCATTGCGTCTGCACTCTGCACGTAGGCGTCATTGTAGAGTCTCCAATAAGGAGTACGGACCTTCCGTGCAGGATGGAAGAGACCAGCCCATACATAGTTCATAACCATACCGGTTCCGACTGCCATTCGGATAGCATCAATAGCTTCAATGATACGATCGATAACATGCGGGCTTGTTTCGAAGATGTTCGGGAAAACCAGGTTGAGAAGGTGAACCATAGCATCCTCACAGCCTAAGCCGACAACTCCAAGGGCGATATGCTTGACAACGCTGGCGGCAGTTTGCCGGTGCACTTGATCTCGATCAATGAGTGCATCCTCAATTAGAGGAGTCACTGCATAGACGTAATCCTTAGCCATCTCACCGATGTATTCGAACAAGAAGGACATGGCTTTCAAGACACCATTTTGGACATTGAGCTCCGGAACGCGGTATTCGTTCATCAGTGCTGGAAGGACAGTAAATGGAGCGCAAGTTTCAGCAACGATACCAATAGCGACGGCGGTACAAACACGAGATTGACGTTCTTGTACACGAAGGTTGCTAAGTAGAGTGGCAAGAACATCCTGGGGACCAATAGCCTTGGCAATGAAACCGAATGTGTTGTTGGCAGCTCGACGGATGCCCTTCTTATGCGCCTTCAGCATGTCTAGCAACTCGAAGCAGATACGCATCCATTCACGAGCATTGACAGATTCAGGACCACGGTCGGCAATACGACCAACCAAGTCGATGGTGTTCTCCTGGACCTTCTCGTGACGGTTACGAAGGATGGGAGTAAGGCGAGGCAGCAGATCCCTAATAGGTGGCTGCATCTGGTTGATACCGACAACTGTAACAATAGACCGCAGTGCACCCAGGATGGAGCCCAAAACTTCTGGGTATTCTTCACCTAGATATTCATAAAGCACGATGCCAAGCTTGCCCATGAGCGCATCTTCACCACATTGCCTCATGACCATTGCGATACGCGAGATCAGATCTGCAGCTTGTTGTCGAACGGTTGCCGATTTGTTGTTCAGTCTCCAAAGAATGGTACTGACAATCTGAGGGAGATAAGGTTTGCATCGGGTTCCTAAAGCGTTGACTACTGTACCGAATCCATTCAAGATGATAATATCTTCGATGCTCTGTTCCTGGAAAGCATAGAGAACACCATCTATAAGTCTTTCTTCCAGTCTCTCGGTGATGTCTGCCGCTCCAAGGGCAGCGACTAACTTCTCCACTGTTTCCACTGTCATCTTCCGGTAGGGCTCGCTTTCATCTTTCAAGTTGTTCACAACACGCTCCAAAATTTCGCTCACGCCCACTTTTTGTCCTATGTCGACAGTAGTATCCACAACCTGGCGATAGTTCCTTCTGTCCAGAGCCATTCGTCTCACCCAGAAGCTCTTGAAGAAATCAGTCAAGACGTGCTCCTTGAGGTAACTAGCCGTCACACCATCTGTACCGGCACATTGCGACACAACTTTGAGAACAACCTTCTTCATTTCCTCATCAGGGGAAGAGAACTCTCTAAGGAGAATCTCCATAATCTGACTGGTATAATAATTGGCATATTCTTCATCCATAAGAGGAATGATGTACCCAACGGCTTTGAGGAATGCAGCTAGACCCTTACCACGCTGCTTTCTGGCACCGGTCCAAAGAGGGTTCAAAATGTCATCAAAGCTCTCGATACCGTACGGGTTGGCAGCTTCGGCCAAAGCAGCCACAGCCAGTGCGGTAACTGTACGGACCTTTGCTTGCTCATCGCTGAGGTTGTCCGCAATACAGTCGACCAGGCCCTTCAAATGAGGGAGAATGGCGCAGCCCATAAGAATAGGGATTTGCTGGACGATCTTAACACCAGTATGCCTGGCTTGCCACGATTTCTTACTTCTACACACAGCTCGAAGGAATGGGAGAAGAGCTGGAATACCGAGCGCAGAAGCGACAACGGCAAAAGCACGAGCAGTGGTGTTTCGGACATATTCATCGACATGATCAATATCTGGGCGCATCGTACTGATCATGGTTGCAAGACCGGCAGCCTTAGAAAGATTGGAAATGATCTCACGACCTTCAACACGAGCATAGTAGTCTTGGTCGATAAGGAGCGGTTCAATAACGACCAGAATCTTATGAACAAATGGCCGAACAAGATCATCAAGCTTGTAGAGCACACGATCAATAACCTTGACTAGCAAATGGCGTTCTTGATCTTCGAGAGACTTCTCCATAAGTAGTGGAAGGATCTGATTAAAAAGTGGACCAGCTCCGAACTGGCGGGCATTATCCGTGAGTTGACGAAGGGCGGTTTTTCTCATGGGTGGTGTGCCGTTCTTGACCTTCAATAGCAGTCTCATGATCTTCCTCTCTTTCATATCCTCGACTGACATCTCGCTCTCATCTCCGCCATCCATCAGCTTGCCAAAGTAGGCCATATCTTCCGCCTTGAAAAACTGCAGATCACCAACACCTGGGATTTCAGTGGGGAGCTGCTTGCCAAGGGACCGAGCGCTCTCAGGTTCCTGCATCATGAATCCACCAAGTCCAGCTCCGCCAGGAGCAGGTGTGGCCATCAGTTTCCTTGCAGCTGCCCGAACAGGTTCATATCCGGGAGGAGGATCAAGGACCTTGTACCCTTCCGACTCTCCAGGAAGCATTGCGTCAAGTTCTTCATCCGAAAATGGTGCATTTGGTGCAGCAATATCAGTCCCAAAACTGGTCGGAACCATGGGAATCTGGGAAGGATGCATCGGTGTCGCAAGTCCCTGGTTACCGACAGGGGTAGCTGCAGCAATTGCTGGTGCTTGGTCCCATCTCGATCGACGCTTAGGCGCTTCCACGGGGGCTGGGCCAGGCGCTTGGTCCCAGCGGGATCTTTTCACCTTCGTCTCAGGTTGCGCCTCAGCTGCCGCTTCAGTTGGTTCGGACGACACATCCCACCGCTGTTTCCTTTTGCGGCCAGTCGCGACAGCGACCGTCGAACCTGCCTCAGCGTTCTCTTTGTCGCTTTCCGGTTGCTTCAAAGTGGCCTGGTGTTCAACAATGCCATCCTCGCCACGGGCCTGTTTATCTGCAATCAGCTTCTTGACACGTTCTTCTTCTTTTTCCACTTCACGTAGGGCCATGACTTCACGATAAGTCTGACCCCCTCCTTCCACATTTGCATGTTGGTTGGCAGCGAATGGGTCGGCTCTCGTCGGAGTCAGAGCACCGCGATTGAAGCGGCGCTTCTGGTAATCGGTCTCTCGGTCTGCAATTCTAGCTGACTTTTCACGCCCAAGGAGGATGTCTTCCTCTTCAACCCCATTACCATGGGCTAACTCATCGATCTGACCCCTAGATGCAGTATACTGGCCAACCAGACGGTGTCCATCATCGGCATCTCCCATTTCTTCATCTTCGCCATCAACGGCGATCGAGGTGCTGTAGCCCGCATATTTATCGGCGCCTTCGCGATCGTACAGGGTCGTATCGAAGGTATCCGTGACGGAGGCCTTTGTCGAGAGGTCAGTGCGCTGGTTAGATTGATCAAAGGTCCTAGAACCTTTCTTTCCAGCTGCAGCAGCATTACGCTCAGCTTGGAGCCTGCGGACGGTTTCAAAATCGGCTGATGGGGCGATTAGTATGGAGTCTGAGAGGTTAGGAAACAACTTACCGTCAGACATGATGGCAGAAACAAGAGTTCAGAGACGAAATAGAAACCAGTAAATATCGAGAAGCGGTAAATGAAGCTACATCCGGATGGAACACCGTAGAAACGGCGAATGGAGCGACAGGAAAGGATTGACTTTGATGAGATTCTCCTATCGCGAAAAAGCAAGATGAAGTTGAAGCGGCGAAAATGATGAGTAAGCAAAGTTGGCACGTGACCGTGTCAAAACAAAAATGGAAAGTGGCGCTTATTGCGGGTGGCTCCTTCTCTGACTTCATCCAAGTACATATGAGAGCATCGTCCACATTCCAGACAAGGTAGTTCATACCTCTCGCTCTGATAGGGTGCTGTCTGTTTCAATAGATGTTTTGAATACTACCCAAGGTGCTACTAGCCCTAATAGTGTTGGTAGCGCTTACAATGCCGCCCATCGTCCCAAGTCTTTGTTAGGTCAACCGCAACGCTCACCGATATTTGTTATTTGAGGCCTATTCTGCCTCCAATATGCCTTGCAAGCTATTCTGCGAAGAATTGAAACTGCTTGAGGTACTCGGCTAGCGGACTTCAACTACTGGTCTATATACTACTTATATACTACTGACTGTGCCACATTCTAGAAGGTCGATTGATACTTGATCCCCAGTCACTAACATTCGGATATTTCTTAGCTTCATGCACTCGGATACTATTTTGACCGTCCAAATTTAGTATACTGGGAATTATACCTAGGTACCTAGTGTCAATGGCAAGCTCATTGGGCAATTCTTTATGAAGTAAGCCAAAGGACCATCTGAGCGGCTATTTTTTGACTATTTTTGGACCTATCTAATATTACCGAATAATGGTGGAACAATATACCTAACACTTAATAATTGAACGAACCAATCAGTGCCTGCTGGATGTTATGAAAGACAAAGACCTGACTGGAGTCTTCGAAATATCATGCATTTCCCACATGGTTGAAACGAGATATGGCTTTTCGAAGAGGCTTGGAATCCTTTCTCCTCGGAATATTTTCTACGACAAGGCAGTGTATGGCGCATATGTGTTAAGCGACCATTTGTATTTGTCTCTGGACCATTTGATCCTAATTGCGGATGTATGTACCACAGCTCTGGGTCATGATATATGTCCAAGGCAGATATGAATTTCCCTTTGTTGGGATCGGTAGCTTGAGATTGATTTTGCCTTGAGCAGTTGCCATATCCCGATCTATTATAGGAGGTAGGAACATACTGACGATGACTGATGGTGAACGCTCCTTCCCTTTATAAATATTCTATGACTTAGCCCACCCCAGTGCTTCATCTTACCAAAACTTCTCTTCGCTTTCAATCATATCGTGACCTTCAATCTTGTAAACCGCTGACTTCTTTCACTTCCTCTCTCTTCAATTCGTGTTCTTACCTCTTCCATAAACACTTACTCTGAACATGGATCTATTCAAAGCTCTCCTGGCTTTCTTTTTACTTGTCACAGCACATGGATCCCCTGTTACAATCAAACGTGGAGACCTTACTAGAAACCTCCTCGAGATTGGCAAAGACCTCGACACGATGCAACTAGGGAACTGCACTGGCATCAAAGCCACTCTTCCACTTAGTGAAACTAAGCCAGAGCTTCCTCCTCCATCTTCCGGATTGAGCCTGAAACATGTCGTTCTCGGTCGGGGAACTCAGAACTATACATGCTCCGAGAAATCAGCCGAACCTGTCGCCAAGGGCGCCCTCGCAACACTCTTCGACGCTTCTTGCCTTGCTGGGTCCTATCCCGAGTTGCTTCATCAGCTTACACCTGCATTGAGGAACGTCTCCGTTGATACCCTTAGTTTTTTGTCTGTCCTTACTGGTCGGATTGTTTCATCCAAGTCTGGCGGTCTCATTGAAGGAAAGCATTACTTCAACTGCGATGGTGTGCCATTCTTTGACCTACGCTTTGGTGGTTCTAAAGACTGGATGACGGCAGAAGTTGTGGGGAAAGCGTCTGCACCGTCGAAGGCTTTGGCATCTCAAAGCAACGGTGCTGACCATGATGTCGATTGGCTGAAACTTGTTTCCAAAGATGGGAGTGGGCTTAAGGTTAGTATTCATCTTCATGTACTGATATAGGTATGCGTCTTCTGACAGTGTGTTCATAGGAAGTCTATCGCATCCATACATCTGGCGGCGTTGCTCCAACAGCATGCGAAGACCAAAAAGGGGACATTCAGGTTGAATATGCGGCTGAATACTGGTTTTACGGTTAATGTGGTTCGCCTCGGTTTTATTAAGGCGCAATACAATGGTTTTACTCGCGATGGGGCTTTATGTGTTAAGCGATCCATGTTTTGTTGAGCTCGACTATCATTTCTGCATTTATTTGAGATTGCATTAGCCATAGTATCTCCCTTTGATTTCTACTTACAGTTATATACCAATTCCCACATTAAAATCTGCAGGGTTATGTATCTATCGCACTGAATACGTATATCCTTATGAATGGAAATTGCATTAAACTATCCATTATTGTAGGCTACTATGACTTTTTGCCATAATCGGATCGGCCATAGCCGACAGACAAGATCTCGGTCTTGTTGCGAACCACCGGGGCGAAAACCGGAGTGGACTCATCCACCTACTACTTTATGCTACTAAAGCCCTACTAAATAAATATCAACCTGAGCAACAAACCACATTGAAACCTTCCCTCTGAGTCATAACTACAATTCCAACTTAAAAACCAACAATTAGCAACCAGCAACCCATTGTGACTCCAAAACATATCCAACAATGGACCAACCACAAGAAAAAATCTACATCCCTCACGCAACCGCTAAAGCATTCACCCAGTCAATCCTAACGGGCAACGGCGTCTCGCCCCAAAATGCCAAAATAATAGCCGACTGCCTGGTCCTCGCCGACCTTCGCGGCGTCGACACCCACGGCACAAACCGCATTCCCTCATACATGGAGCGAATCCGACAAGGCGTACTAAACGCGAGCGCCTCCCCATCACTGACCCAAATAACACCCGTCGTCGCACAAGTCGACGGCCAGAACGGGTTCGGGTTTCCCGCCGCACAAGCCGGCATGGCGCGGGCTATTGAGATGGCTCGCGAATTCGGCATCGGGTTCGTATCTGTTAAGCATTCGAACCATTTCGGGATGTCGGCATGGGTAGTTCAGCAGGCGTTAGATGCGGGAATGATGAGTCTCGTGTTTACGAACTCGTCACCTGCGTTGCCTGTTTGGGGCGGCCGCGAGAAACTCATGGGTGTTTCGCCGTTGGCTTGTGGGGCACCCGCTGGTAAAGAACGGCCGTTTATTCTTGATATGGCGCCGTCGGTCGCGGCTAGAGGGAAGATCTATAAGGCTAAGAGGCGCGGGGAGAAGATTCCCAATGATTGGGCTTTGGATGCGGAGGGGAGGCAGACGGATGATCCTGAGGCTGCGCTGGGGGGTGTCATGTTGCCTATGGGAGGTCCGAAGGGGTCTGCGTTGGCGGTTATGATGGATGTTTTCTCTGGTGTTTTGTCCGGGTCGGCTTTTGCGGGCCATGTCACGAATCCTTATGATCCTTCAAGGCCGGCGGATGTGGGCCATTTTTTGGTCGCTATCAAGCCGGATTTGTTTATGGGGTTGGATGATTTTAAGGCTCGTATGGATTATCTCTATCAGCGGGTTGTTGGCTCTGAGAAAATGGCTGGTGTTGACAGGATCTATTATCCTGGTGAGATTGAACAGATTACTCATGATGAGCGGTTGAAGACGGGCATTCCCTATGTACAGGCGGAGATTGATGCGCTGAATCAAGAGGCTGAGAAGGTTGGTGTTGAGAAGATTGTGCTTTGAGATACACGACGATGTGCTAGTATGGACGGCTTCTCAGGTAATTGTCCTCATTCAAAATACGGAATTGGTTCTGAATTTATTTAGTATTCTACCAAGCTAAACAGTAGGGGGGAACAACGTAAACATTTCTTCTATGAAGGCTTTTTACCAGCTTCTACAGGGTTCAGGAGTTCTAGTGCCACTCAATTGACACATAGGGCATGGAACAGAACATGTCAGGCTTCAAAAATAATTTCATAATTAAGCATATGTTATCCAAGCCCTCGCCAATATCTTGTAGTAGTTGTAGCGTAGTAGCCCTAGACGTCTTAGTACTGCACCATATATAAAAGGTATCATTGCCATCATTTTCTAAGAGAATCACCACTTCATAGATTCGCAAAATCACACAGCTTCAGTCTAGATTTAATTACTCTCCATAAATCTGCTTATTATGCGATTCCCCAGCCATTATCTAGAGCATCTAAACCAAATCGCTAGCTCTATACTTGTGGTCTGCACTACCCCAACAGAATTAATTCAACAAACTTAAGTTCATTAATCCCCGATGACTCAGAAATGAATAAAACAAGTAAGAAATTCAACCTTGTACCCAGGTAGTAAGAATAAAATGCTGAGCTGTCTACAACTGTGGCGCAGCGCCGCGTGGGCGATCATCACCTCGCCACACTTACTTTGAGTCTGCCACGTCAGAAGCTTCAAGCTTCTTTCAGCTGTCTTGAACTCGGAAGTTCCGGTTGAAATAATTCAGTAGTAGACGCCGCCACGTGGAGACGTTATTAGACGGATTGTGGGAGTGCTCCTATTAGTAGTAGTAGAGGACTTGGTATCGTATCGGAGGTGCCGAAGAGCATCAATCAATTCTCCTAGGAGACTTGGGGTGGCGGTGCGGGGTTTTCAAAAATTGACAACAATAACTATAGCAAAATGAGGAATCCCATTTGACGGAGATATTGTTGTGGAAGCTATTGTTGACCTTCACTGTTTATTGATGAAGGAAAATGCCATTATGTCATAAGTCACGTGGTACCACTTCCCTAAAGGGGAAAGCCGCGAGATTCAATCAGCGCGTCTTCTGTTACTCCTTCACCTCCATCTATTCGTAACACTTCGATCCTCCCATATTCTTCCTTACCACATACCATGTGCATGGTCATTCATTGAAATCCAGACTACTTTTAACCTTTCAGCGCAAGAACATACCACCCCTTAATTTGGCCTCCCTGCGCTCCAACCTACCCTATCCTACGAAAACAACCAATCGCATCTGACATCTCCTACAAAATGGCCGCCGAATACGCCAAGAAGACGAACGCCGAACTCGTGGAGCTCCTGAAAGCTCGATCCCTCCCGCACAATGGCAAGAAGGCGGAGATGGTCGCGCGTCTCGAGGAGGATGACGCAAAGGGCGCTAAGCCCGATGTAGCTTCTACAACTGCTGCGAAAACTGACAACGCGGAAGACGTTATCGACTGGGATGACGAAGCGCCCGCTGTTACCGAACCGTCTACCGA
Organism: Aspergillus sclerotialis; assembly: GCA_003589665.1. Lineage (NCBI taxonomy): Eukaryota > Fungi > Ascomycota > Eurotiomycetes > Eurotiales > Aspergillaceae > Aspergillus > Aspergillus sclerotialis. The sequence goes on along the minus strand of MVGC01000226.1, from coordinate 13,954 downwards.
AACCGGCGCTGCTGCCATCGCCGCTGGCGGCCAGGGCTCAGTGTCTAACCCTGCGGCCGTGCCGAATCAACAGCTGGGTGAAGACCCTGCAAAGACCGATGACCTCAAGGTTGAAGCAAAAGGAATTATACCTAACGGTGCGGGCGATGGAGCACAGGCCGAAGGTGCAGCTGCCCAGGCTGAAGAGAAACCTGTTCCGAATTTCGCCAAGGGCCTTCCTGTTTCTGAGTTTGAGGAGGAGTTGAAGAAGCGCAAGGCTCGCGCTGAGAAGTTCGGCATTACTGAGGATTCTAAGACCGCCATCGCTGAAGCAGAGAAGCAACTGGAGAGGGCGAAGCGTTTTGGAATGGCTGGTGCTGAGGGGAATCCCAATGTCGGAGTGAGAGGACTGGATGAGGCGCTCCCAATGGAAAGAAGCCGTAAGAGAGGTAACGGCGACAACCAGGGAGGACGTGGAGGCAAGAGGCGCAATTTCGGGGGCAGGAATAATTTCAGGCGTCGAGGCAGAATCCAGAAACCAAGTGGAGGGAACAATGGCAGCAACAAACAGAGCAACCTGAGTGAGAAGGATGCTGCTGCGCTTGAAGCAAGGAAAAAACGATTTGGAACTGCGACTTAATCTCGAGAATGGTTTCTGATATCTCCACTTATCTTTGTTTTTTACTCTTACTATTTCATGTCGATGGCGTTAAGAGATGTCGAGATTTTCTAAGGTACAAATGAATCTAAATGCGCTTTCAGCTTCTTCAGTGTCTCAAGAGTCTATCTTATTTCAGCAATCCTTACACGGTCTCAACCATCAGTCTGCATTTCGATTGTGGTGTGACAATGCAGATTGCGAAAAGGGTCCCGATGACAAATTCAGAAGTTTCCAAATCTGTACAACAGCTGGAGCGGAATCACCCATAGACATTCATAATAGTCCAATCTTGCGAAAGCAAACAAAAGCCGAATCGAATAATGCCGAAGTGGCGTCGAGATGATAGTGATATCAGCTGCAAACTGCATTAGTTTCGGTTCCTGCAGCAAACCAGCATCTGTCACTTGAATAATCTCCATCCAGACTGGGCAAGGAAGTTTCGCATCAAGGACTATGGAATCTCTTTCCACCTGTCACGTCTTTGAGATCAGCGAAATGGGGAGAAACCAAGCATTCTAGCTCCTCGCGACTTCACTTCACCTGAAGTCCTCGTGTCAACGCGTTCCTGTGAGAGGGCCAGATTAACCGCCTATCCACTCGGATCACGGTATCACAAGGTCATTGCTCTTTCCGTTTAGCGAATGAAGTTGTCTCGGGTGTCTCTGAGTCTTAAGACTGGCAGATTAGCCCTTAACCCGCCCCGCGCTTGTCCGCAGATGCCATCCGTCAATCATATTTGACAGTCAAGATTTCCGAGATCCATGGCTGAGCTGCCCCACAAGATCCATTGATCTAAATTGGCTACTTTTACTTGGATGCTTGATTGTCGGACTTGACTGGTTGTGTCGGCGGTCTAAGACTCAGACCGGCATTTAGGTAGATCCTTTGTTGCAATGCGCATTGATACCATTGGCGAAAGAGTAGCCAGTTAGAATTGTCGCCGTAAGCCATTGTAGTCGGGAAATTTTACTTTGACTTTATGCTCACGGTTTTCTTCCTGTTTGTGTCTTAATGGATCGGCTCGAACCTTCGTTAAGAACAGTCAGTATCTAGTAGAAATGGTTGTCAATTTAATGTTGAACGAAAGAAACAAAGAAGCCAATGCTCATGCTAGGCTCCAATAGATTACCGTATGATTATGCAGAACTCGGCCCCGCCGACATGGACAAGGCTTCATCGATACAGGATCTGAAAGTATCCAGTCTGCGGGCATCTGTCGGCGGTTCCGGAGACTAATCAGAAAAAAGAAGTCGTACTCAGCTTGCATGTTCTGAAGGGAAGGAAGTTGACACTTAGCCATTTGCCCCTCCTTGTCTTTCCACTACTTCCTACGCCACTCGCGTCTTAAACCTGTCAACTTTCTTCTCCATGTTGCGTATGGGTCTATATGGGTCTCTCGGCACTGTCAGTTTGTCACCGTTGGTCCAGTCCAGTCCAGTCTGTCTATCCTTGTATAGTCTATTGTGTTCTTTGCAGAATCAACCGTTCTGACTCGTTGAAGACATGGGTATTCTATACCAATAAGATCCTTGGTCACGTCTAGCTCATAGACTGACGGCCGATCGCACAAACGGTACTAGGATTATAGGTTTTACCCTCTCTGACAGAGTATATCACTGTCCACTTGTGGACATTCCCTTTTCCCCATGAGAATGGGAGCATTCAAAGCCAAGTCCACTGCTTCGATTCCACCCTTATATTCATTTCCTTTCGAATTACTTACTTTAAAAGCTTATCCCTTACAGAATTTTCGAAATTTCTTTTCTCTTTCGAACACCGTTTTCTGTCTTATGACGTGTTCGTGCAGGTCCAGCTCAACACAGGAGATTTTAGCCACTGTGCGCGGATCCCGACTCCATACTGTGGCGGAGTCCATGCATACTATTTTGACAGCCTATTCCTCCAAAAATATCAGCATATTGGGCCTCTAGCCTTGTGGAGATTCAATATCTGATTTACCGTTTTCTAAATTGTCCGGATTATTAAAATTTTTGTATTGTTGAGCTTGTTTGTCATATTAAAATACTCGAGGTACCCACTACTAGAGCGCCGTTCCTTTCAAAGCTTCATTGACTGCAAGCTTACTGTGCGGTAACCCATCACTGATGACTGTATGAAATGGTATAGTAAAGGTGAGTGGCGACAAAAAGTTCCCAAATCGTGGTCATTGCATCTATGAGGCTCATACTGGTGCCTGCCATAGCACTTTTCTTCAGAAACAGTCAATAATAGACGGAATGATTTCGTCCCTGAATTTTTCTATGCCATCATCGTATAATTGGTCTTCTGGCTGGATCCGAAGACTGGAGTTGAGGTCGCACCATGTCGTCGTACAAACATGATGGTCGACTACCGAGACCGAGGGATCTCGTTTGTCAATGTCGCGACACACCCTCAGCGTCCATGACACAGCCGAGTTTTAGAAGTGTACCTGTTTCACATTCTCCAAGGCCTCAGCTGGCAAGGTCAATGAATTCGCCGCCAACTAATGTCAGAACGTCGTCGTCCTCTGCTGTAGAAGAGAGTTGCCCAGCACTGGCACCTTCGAAACTCCCAGGGTCATCCCCGGTTAACAATGCGCGCCAGTCCTTGCTTCCGCGCCCAGCGGGTCAATCGATTCCCCTGAAAACGCACCGTCATCCCACCAACCCGTCACCTACTGGTCAATCGATACAGCGATCTTCCGGCCACGCGATGTCTAAACCGTACACATCACGGAATGATATCGAGATTCCTGCAAATGTTCAACCAAAGAATGTTCTCCGCAGGAAGGCACCAATAATTGGGCAGCATACAGAGAGTGGTAGACCGAGAATAGAGGCTACACGGCCGGAGAAACTTAGCGTTATAATCCCCAGCGACCATATTACTGGTCATGCTAGGAATACAACTCCGCAGACACCATTTGATCATGTGGAGCGGGACAGGAAAGCTTCGTCACAAAGCACCCGTGAAGTTAATACCGCACTTAAAATAACAGAGTTCCAACCAGGCCACGGACCCAAGGAGCTTGCGAGTCTTCGGACAACAGTTAATACGCAAAACTTGCCCCCACCAACACCTACATTTCCTACTACAAGCAGTCCGTCCACAAGATATTCTGGGTCTCCTGGAATATGGAGCAGAACATCTACACCGACTTCCCTGTCATCCTGTTCGCCTGGGATTATCCATCCAGTAAAGTTTGGCTATCGTTCGAGACAGCCAAACTCATCCCAGACTCGACTGCCTGTGTTCTCGCCATCCATACAGTCCAGTCCTCAAATTGATCGATCGAATGTGGATGTACGAAAGTCGCCGAACAGCACGAAAGAGGCAGAGTTAAATTCATCGCCGTCTAAGATTGAACATGCTGGAACGTTCCAGGGGATGGATTCCACGAAAACCGCCCCTATGTCCAGAGGCCCTTCACATCGGAACTTGCCATTGCGATCTAATCTACCGATGAGGGCCAATTCAGATACTGAGGCACTACAATCACAAGTCGATGAGGCAGAAAGAAATGCCTTCGATCCCCGAAAGATTTCGAGAACCCGAACAGCCGACCCAGAGGTTGGTTCCGCACAAGCTCCATCAAGACCCAGTCGAGAAGGCACGCATAGTTTAGAACTGGAGCCTTCACCTATAATTCAAAGTAACTTGCCACCTTACAGTTTGACCAACCATAAACGACGAGAATCAGGCGATAATTTGCCGACAGTTAAGAAGCAGCATTCAACCCCGACCCAATCTGCAGCCGCGTCAGTCGATTCATTTCAATCACGGGGTTCGTCTCGTATACCTCCACGAACAACAACTTCACCAGTGATCCTTAAGAAATCCCGACGCACCCTTGCCAAGGAAGAAGCGCAGAAGGATGAAGTGAAAAGCCCTGCAAAATCTAAGCGCTTTGCGCTCTTCCCTAGGAAATCCACAACCGAAATTGCCCCAGAACAAGCTAGGCCTACTAGAAAGGGCCCAGCGGCTGGGACAGGTTACGAGGGTTATGGAAAATATGGACAACCAGGTCGAAGAACTAGCGTCAGCAGCAATGGTAGCGCAGGAAGGTCCACAAGTACAGTTGGAAGTGGGACGAAACCTGGCTCGACAAGAGGAAGTGGGAAAAACAGATCGGATTTCGAACTTGACGATTTTCTTATGGATCGCCTGGAGCCTGTTGTGATCAATGGCGGAGGCATGGACGGTTCTGCATTGTCGAGAGTCCAGAGTGCAGATAGCGCAAGTGGCCTCAGCACCGCGTCTTCAAGCTTTGGGGAGCACTCTAAGGTGCCATTTTCGGCCTGCTACTCGACGGATTCAGTGGCAACCTCGCTGGGAATCGGTGATAAGCCTGTCTCGGCAGAGTCTGGAATATCAAACGCTAGCAATATTGCACCTCCCAGGCAAAGAATTGGCAGACAAGAAGCAGACTCTGGTGATAGAAACATTCCTAGTTCTCACGCCGTGGCCGGAAAAGCTTCCGAAAAACCTTCGTCACGCACAAACAAGTCTACTGTTTCATTCCCGTTCTTCTACGATCAAGATTCGAGTGTCACTGCGTTGCCTCAATCGACTAGTACTCTACCACCTACGCACCGTGGCCGGAATGTGGCATTGAAACATGAAAAGGCCCAAACACAGAAGGGAAAATTCTCGAAATGGAATTTCTTCCAGAGAAGTCGCGGGACAGAGCGAAAGCACCGAATTCCACAAACCACCAGTAGCCCTACTCCGCAACTACCTGCTACGATATCATCTGTGCGGGTTAACCGACCTGTTGCACACTATGCTTTTGTAGATGGTGATTCGGATCCATTGGAGGATATAATGCATAGAGTTGAGGAATCGCCACCAACTGAAGATGAAGACAGAGACATTAGAGGATCAGTGGAAGTTCCAGCTGGGTTGAACATCAGGAAGCTACACGAGTCCGTCCTGCTCCCATCACCTCCACAGATGCAAGTTGAGTTCCACAAAAGCGGACCCCGCTCGCCGACAGTTTTCTTTAATAAGAGCCCTTCCCATGATCATTCTGAAAGGAGTCCTGAACATAAGCGTCGAAGTCGACTGGAATCTATTGGCCGCATTCCACATGTGGTCTCCAAGCGCGAAAGAGAGCACAGGCCTGCTCTTGAGTCTTTCTCACGGCCCTTCAGTGTAACTGACACTCCCAGTCTGCCCGCCCCGGTAGCCCAACGGCGCGATCAGCACATGTCCACCCGTGATGCTTCCAATATACACACAAGTGCACCATCTAGCGACCAGACGAAGTTCGGCTATGATCTCACCCAACCTTTTGGTGATCCTCTGCAGAAGAGTGCCCTCGACTTTCTTTCAGGACCCTACTCCAATAACGAGTTTCTAACATTTTCTCGCAAGGGTTCGGATCAGTCATCTTCTAGTTCTGGGGGGTTATCTGCGATTACTGCTGTGGCTCCTAATTCGAGCACTGATCTTAGCGCTGATGAGGTCTGGAGAGAATACGATGATCTTATTGATCACTGGTCGCCTGAGACTTCGATGTCTACTGCCCCGACCAATTCTAATTTGGATGGAAAATTTGAATTGGCAACAATGGCTAGCAAAACACTTCAGTCAGAGTTGAATGGAAAAACAGAAAAGCAGGTACCTCCGGTACTTGTTGAGCATTCAGATGGGCCGTCTGATAGGGACTCGTCAGGTTCCAATAATGACATTGTCCGGCTTCGTCGCTCTAGAATTACTCCTGCACTGCAATCACCGATTCCATCATCATCTCAACCTTCTTACAGCGACATCATTGCTGCTTAACATGATGGAAGTAGTGAGAATGTGGACATAGAACCAGCCCGTCATATATCGCCTGGGAATCATGGTATTCAACGGCAATCGAGTCTCCTCATTTCACCATCCCTTGCTGCTTCCCAGGACTTTGAGTCGTCTCGGCAGCGGAATACTATTCTGTTTGACATTGCCGAACGTGATCGAGAAGGGCCTACCATTCAAACAAACCTTAGGTCAGGATCACTCATGACTAGTCGCTGGCTATCTTTTGGGAGAGTTCTTTTCAGTCCTGCTCACAACCATGTGAAAAACAGGGAGCAAGAACGGATTCTGGTGATAGATGGACTAGGGAATGACGATTGGTCATTTTACTGCTCCTTGACCTACCCGAAAGCTGAAGTATATAGTCTTACTATTGGACGAACAACAGGCGTATCTACAAATCCAGCTGCCTGGAAGCCCCCAATCAATCATCACACTATCCATCATGCTAGTCTTGAGCGCTCACTACCATTCCCAAAAGGGTTCTTCGCTGTGGCAGTTCTCCGTTTCCCGTCTGCCTGCTCGGAAAACGTCCAGAACAATATAGTATCAGAATGCAAGCGCGTTCTTCGTCCAGGAGGCTATCTGGAAATGAGTATACTGGACCTAGACATGGTGAACATGGGAATCCGCACCAGGAAAGCCGTGCGAAGACTCAAAGAGAGAACATACCTCTCAGATCCGAACATCAGCCTCAAACCGGCCAGCGACAGTATCCAACGGTTGCTCGGCCGCCACGGATTCGACAATCTGCGTCGTTGTATGGTCTGCATCCCAGTGGCAGGAATGATCGTCCGATCCTCAGGCTCCTCATCCTCATCAAACCCATCAATAAAATCAACCACTCCTTCTATCCCAAAGGACACGAATTCAAAAACAAACCCGCAAAACTATAACGAAACAAATATATCCCTCGGAGACCTCCTTTCCGACCCCTCCCCATCAGCCACAAACGACGAATCCATCCGAAGAATAGTCGCCAGAGTCAGCCGATGGTGGTACACTAGATGCTACGAAGTCCCCGTCCTGCCAGACGGTAACATCGACCTTAGCATCTGGGCCGATAAGAAAGTCCTCCGCGAGTGTCAAAAGGGAGGAACTGGATTCCGGCTGCTGATTGCGTATACGCAGAAGCCGAGCGAGAGACGACGGACGGCTAGCGTCTAGCTCGCTGACTATGTTATTTTTCTATTTAATTCTATTTTAATCACGAATTACGCCGCTTTGATCACTGATGATTTACGAGATAGGGTTCTATTACATTGCATGGTTTCTTGGTCGATTGATCGATTCATCGATCTAATGATTGAATTTGCATTTTGATACCATCATATCATATTATGCCGTGAAGATAAAATGTTGAGAAAAACTGTTAGCTGACCTCGCGGTCTTCATCCATTCCGCATTTGCATGAGGAACGACTGGTTGTGTTGCGCCTTTCTTTGCATCATCGTTTCTTCTATTTTTTTTCTTGGGTATGGTATAGTCCTGGAGGCTGTGTCATTACTTTTATTCGATTGACTATTTTACTCGATTTCTTTTGTGTTATTTCTTTTCAAGCGAGTTTACATCCTTTTTCTTTTTGCTCTACTGTGTTGTTTAGGCCAATAAGTTGGTGTGTTCAGTATTTGAGATTTGTGATACCAAAGCGTGATGAATATGTAATATTATTTATAATTTACCTTGTGTTCATCTAAATGAAGTTAATTCTATTTATACTTAGTGTATATGGAAGGCTTTTATGTATAAATCGTTTGAAACTATCGAGGGGATAGATATCTACAGGATCGAGCAAGGCATTTCGCTACAACCTATCTATCTAATACCAAGGCATAGTAAGACAAACAAACATAAGACATTAGAAAGTCTCGCTGATAGTAAAACTACCTACGATATACAATCTCCTCTATCTGTAAAGTGGCAAGTAATGGCCTCCATATTCGCCGGATGGCATGTCAGTATGACCGAATCACGGAGGCAAAGAAAGCGTCGCCTCTAGTAGCTGAAGGATACATTCCCTATATGTTTTCCTCAGATGAGACTTGTCATAACTAGAATGCTTATATTCATTCTGATTGATTGATTGATTAATTAACCCCATCTTGCTAATTATGTTCACTGTGTTGTAAGTCCACTCTCCCCGGCTGGTTCTCTCTTCCTTCTGTCCTTCCTTTCAGTATCGAATGAAGCCATATGCATACGTAGGTACTATATAGACACAAGAGTAACCAATAGTTAAACAGCAAAGGCAAAGGCAGTCAATCGAACATCACTGTCCGAAGTGAAAGCGGCGCGAAAATGTCCGAAATAACCATGTACAAAGGCTCGTCCAGCGGAGAGATTCTTGAGGAGAAGGTTCCTGCGCCCGAGCCGAAGGATACGGAGGCGTTGGTGAGGGTTACGCATTCGGGGATTTGCGGGAGTGATTTGCATTTTGTTCATAGGGATATGGTTCTCGGGCATGAGGGCGCGGGAATTGTGGAGAAGGTTGGGCCGAAGGCTAAGAGTTTGAAGATGTATCTTCCCACTCTCCTTTTGCCGGCTGTGCCTTGGGATTTCGTGGTGCTGTGCTGATATGAAACAGTGGAGATAGGGTAGGTTGGGGCTTCCAAACTGGTAGTTGTATGAACTGCCCATACTGCGAGCGCGGAGAGGAACAGTACTGTCCTGATCGGAAGACATATGGAATTTCATGGTTGAATCAGGGCTCGTATTCCACTGGTGCTATGTGGCCGGAGGAATTTCTGTTCAAGATCCCTGAAAGCATGCCGAGCGAAGAAGCAGCACCACTGATGTGTGCGGGTGCTTCCGTGTTTGCACCATTGCTCAGAGGTGGTGTCTCGTCCATTGATCGCGTGGGCATTATGGGCGTAGGTGGGCTAGGACATTTAGCAATACAGTTCGCGGCGAAGATGGGATGCGAGGTGGTCGTGTTGTCTAGGTCACCAAAAAAGGAGGAAGAGGCGCGACAGCTGGGCGCAACTGAGTTCCACGTCTTTGCTGAGGGTGGCGGACCACCGAAGACGCTGGAGAGTCCGATAGACCATTTGTTAGTGACATCGGCTAAGCAGCCGGACTGGAAAGAGGTCGTTGAGGTCATGGCGAATGGTGGTACAATCCATCCGATAACCATTACTATGGGAGAGCTGAAGTTTCCGTATATGTCGATCATAGACAAGGCGTTGCATATCCAGGGGAGTTTGCCGACATCTCGGCCAGCACATCGGGATATGTTGAAATTTGCAGCTAGACATGGCGTAAAGCCCATTCTTAGTACTTTCCCTATGACTTTGGAGGGCGTTCGCCAGGGGCTTGATGCTCTGAACCAGGGTAAAGTTAGGTATCGGGGTGTTCTGGTGAATCAATAGATGGTAGTAACTCAGAGAAAAATGAAGTATTATTTAGAGTGTGCAGACGTATAAAAATCTAGTGAATAAGGGTAAGTACTAATGACGTTGAGGGTAGACAACTCACCATGACAGAATGTCGAATATTGTAATCGTGAGAGTAAATGTAGATCGGCCAGGCGATTATTTTTTCTCCTTCTCCCAGAACCAATGATACAGACTCCGCCATTCAGCAGCCTCATCTTCAACATAATCTCCTACCAGCTCCGCCGTTTCATTTGCATCAGGAAAAGCATCAGCTGGAATTCCATACCCAGAAGAAGCGTCAATGCCGCCCTTTGCAGCATTCTCGGCATTGGACGTCATGTCCACTGAGACATTTCCTGAATGGTTATCGAGGACTCCTTCTGCGCCAGCTTTTGCCTTTTCGGCGACATCCTTAGCTCCTTCACTGGCAGCTTCTGCAAATTCTTCAACTTGTTTACGGGCACCCTCGATCAACTCTTCTGGGCTTGGGTATTTTCGAAGAATAACAAGAAGGAGGTAGTAGCTCTTCACCACAGAGGCATAAACGGCGTCTTTAGCTAGCATAGTAAAGCCGTGGGAGAAGAATCCCTTGAGGATTTCGCCAGATAAGCCGGAATAGAGGCCTGAAACACCCTCTTCTCGGGCGATGGTAAGCACAGTTGAAATAATCCGAGGAGTAAAGGACACCGATTCATCAGAGTCCGTATTTTGCTGTCCCTTATCATGAACGCCTGAATCTTCACTCGATTTGCTGACTTGCGATCTTGTCTTTGCCAACGAAAATGGATATGTCACCGACGACGCAGCAGACTTGCTGATAGCGGCTAATATAAAAGTAGCAAACGGCGAAGGTTTGTTCCGTTTCTCCCGCGGAAGAGCGACATATTTAAGCAGCTCATTAAGGAAAAATGTAATTGATGGATTGAGAGTGAGGATAAGCGTAGCAGGGTATCCAGACCAAAAACCCGAGAGACCTTTCTCAGCCCGAATCTGAGAGGCTATATCTTTCGTTGAAAGGCCCTTTCCACCCTTTGGCTGCGACGATGTTTGTTTCCTCGTAACGATATTGGCAAGGGGCGTCGTGAATAGCTTAGAAAATGCTCCTGCAAGCATACCAACAACCAATTCATCCAAAACTGGCAAGACGGCATTTCTCTTGGTAGGGCCAAACCGAGCTCTAATCCTTCGCTGTCGGAAGAATGTGTAGGCTAGGAAGAATAAGAACGAATCTGCAACGGTCTTGACCGTGTCCGGTGGTAGACCTGCGTATAGCCCACCGACGCCTTCTTCAGCAAGGATCTTGTAAGCTATACCGAGTATATTGGGATCGTCTTCCGCCTTCGGTTTATCTGTACCAGACTCTCCTTCCTTCGTTTCATCACTTGAATTGTTCCGCTTTGCAGTTTGTAACCTGGCCACAATAAGGCTTAGTGGATATGTAGCGACGTTGGATATGGCAGCTCCGAGAGCACCAGCCGTTGCATTACCCAGGGCTGGTAATGCAGGACCTCGCAGGGCGGCCGATTTCCAGTCTCGATTGGGCGGTTGTTCCCCGTATCGGAAGTACAGCTGGAACATATCCTGTGTTTTAATTAATTAAATGCGGCCTGTCATTTGACATGAAGCAATGATGGAATTTTACACACCAGTTCCGATTCATAGGCAAGTCTGTATTCCGGCATGATGGGCGATCACAGATAATGTGGGGTAATGGGGTATATGAATTAGTTCAGCTTTATGGGAAACAAGAAGCAGTTAGAATCGAGAACATCGGGAGTCAGAGACATTAAATAAGAGAGCAATCGGGATAATAGACAATCGTCATAGCTGAAGATCCATGGCAGATCACAGATCCCTTAACAAGCCGAATCACCTGCTCTCTGATCCAGTGACATCACGTGTGGTCTGTGCTCAACGGTCGGGTTCACTCCTACAATTGTCTGTCTACAATACACAATCTACTGAGAACAATAGCAGTTTTCAGTCAAAAGACATATTGATTGAATTCAAATCTACAACGAAGAGAAAACGCATCCTAAGATATACCATCCCTAAACCATCAATCCAAGTCCATAAAAATTTCCGAACCGTCCAAACCCCGAACACATTGGTAATGACAAAACCAAAAATCAAAAAGCATCACACCATAGCGCATAAGAAAGAAAAACCCGATTTATGACCATCCCACGCAAAAAGTGTTTTATATCAGTTGACGAGCAACCAAGAAATGACGACGGCTGAAAAGTTGACTTGACTGCGTTTAGCCACCGAAACCGTACAGGGTACGGCCCTGGCGCTTGAGGGCGTAGACAACGTCGAGGGAGGTGACGGTCTTGCGCTTGGCGTGTTCAGTGTAGGTGACGGCATCACGGATGACGGACTCGAGGAAGCTCTTCAGGACACCACGGGTCTCCTCATAGATCATGGCGGAGATACGCTTGACACCACCACGGCGAGCGAGACGACGAATAGCGGGCTTGGTGATACCCTGGATGTTGTCACGGAGGATCTTGCGGTGACGCTTGGCGCCGCCCTTGCCGAGACCCTTTCCACCTTTGCCACCTACATTCTGTTAGCATGTTGTTGAGGAGACTTCATGTTGGGTTGAGTGAGGCTAGGGTTGGGTGGATGAGGGAAGCTCAAGTCACGATGTCACGTGTTTCAGGGACGCATCATCATGAAACGACCCCAACACAGGCGACGGCGAGGAGATCAGAAGAAATAGGGGATAATATTGAAAATACTTACGTCCAGTCATATTGTCAGGTAATTAAAAGCTTTAAAGCGATGAAGATTTGATGGAAAGTAGATGGAAAGTGGTTGGTTGATAAATGGGTAGCGCGACGCGTAGATTGGAGAGGTTGAACGAGGGAAAAAAAAAGGACAAAAAGAGGCGGGCGAGTGGTTTAAATAGATTTCGGCAAGCGAGAGGGTGATTTCCAGAGAGGTTATGACTAAGAGGTGATTGGGAAGGAGATACAAAGGATCACGAACGCTGATTGGCGGGCGGGACACTGGAAAAAGGGCGTTATGAACGGCTGCTTTCCTTCACCTGTTTTTTGCTGCTTGTCTTTGCCGGGTTTTTTCTGCCGTCGCTATTAGGGTTGGTCACGTGATACCAGACCGCATGCCGATCCCCCTTCACTTTATTCTCACTATTTATTCATTCTATCTATTCTACCATCATTCTATTGTTTAATATTTTTTCTTCTATAATCTCATTATAATCTGATTTCTATATTAATTGATAAATCACTTATAAATATGCCTAGCAAAGCACCATTATATAAAGACAAATGTGACATACATGTTTTAGGTACATACCTACCAATCTGACCCAACCTAAGGAATGACACAAATAATCTTCCCCTTCGTCTGATTACTCTCCATCAGCTTATGCGCCTCGACAATCTGCTCAAAAGGCAGAACCCGATCAACAAAGATCTTGAATGACCCATTGCTAAACCTCGGACAAGCATGTTCAACCAACTGATCCCTCAGCTGCTTCTGATACCCCTCGTCGCGACTCCTCAGCGTACTCCCCTCAAACCTCACCCTCTTCCGAAGGAACGCGCTAATATCCACTCCAGCTGGGAGCGTCGTACCTCCCATAACAGCAAGACAGACAACGCGACCATCCAACGACGCTGCGTTCAGATTCCCCTGGAAGTAACTAGCGCCAATGAAGTCGACGATCAGATTAACGCCTTTCCCGTCTGTAGCTTTGAGAACCTCCGCGGACCAGTCTTGTGTTTTGTAGTTGAATCCTGCTGTTGCGCCGAGTTCGCGCACGCAGAAGTCGATCTTCTCGGATGAAGACGCGGTAACGTAGATTGCTTTCGCGCCGTGGGCTTTCGCGAGCTGGATACCGGCTATGGATACGCCGGAGGCACCGGCATGGAAAAGGACGGTTTCGTTCGCTTTGAGCTGGCCGATTAGGAAGAGTGCTTGGGTCGCTGTTATCCAGGTCTGGTATTGTCAGTTCTTCTGCACCAATGGTCACCTGTATAAGAAACAAGATAAAACCCACCTCCGGAATCCCAGCAGCCTCCTCCCAAGCCATCTCCTTCGGTTTCCTTATAAGCATATCAACCGAAACAGAAATATACTCCGCATACGCGCCTACAACAACCAATCAATCAGCCATCCCACTCCC
>MVGC01000225.1:0-36339 GCA_003589665.1 Aspergillus sclerotialis | reverse complement strand
ACAACTAACAGACACCGACCGCGACGAAATCGACACCTCAACCACCCTCCTCCTCCGCTCCCTCTCCACTTCCATCTCCAATCTCTCCTCCGCTGAATCCCTCCGCCAGGAAACCGAGTCCTCCCTGCTCCGCAAGAAATACGGTGTCTCGGCGTCGAATATCCTCTTCCGATGGGCCGGTGGAGCCGGTGCGCTTTCGTCGGATCGCGACGATAACAAATCTGTCGAACAAGCGAGGGACGAGGAGGTGAGTAGGGTTCGGAAAACGGTCAGGGAGAGTGTGCTTTGGTATTTAAGGCGGGGACTGGAATCCGCGGCCGAGAGGCAGAGGGAGCTGGTGGAGAGGAGGATTGAGAGGGTTCGCGAGAAGGAGAGGAGTGCGCTTTATAAGGCTTCTGGTTCGGCGACGGTGGCTGCTGCTGCTGTGCCGGGGGGTGAGATGATGAGGGAGGAGTATGAGTATCGTCCTGAGAAACAGCCATTGTCTATGGCTACAGGGAGAGCGTACGACACTGCTATGTCTTCTTCTGAAGCCGCGGAAATCGAGTCCCAGCTTTCGGCTGAACAGTTGCAGCTTTTTGCTGAGGAGAATGATTCCATGTTGCGGTATTATGAGGACACCTTGGGGAAAGTCCAGTTAGTCTCTCCCCTTCCCTCCCATCCCCTCGGAGGCCCTGCTTTCTACCTACCTACCTACCTATCCAATCACCGGGTTTAAAAACAGAGTGCTGATATGAACAGAAACGCCGAAAAATCTCTCCTGGAAATCTCCTCCCTCCAGCAGACCCTCGTCTCGCATCTGGCTACGCAAGAAGAATACATAGGTCAGCTTGTCACCGACGCAGGAACTACGCAGACGAATATCGGGGAAGGAAATAAAGAGTTGAAGCGTGCCACTGAACAGCGGAGTACGGCGCAGGCGGTGTTTTGGGGGACTGTTGGGATTTGTACGTGGTTGGTTGTTTGGGATTTGATTTTTTGATTCGTTCCTATTCAGCATGGATATACAGAGAGGTATAATCTAGTGTAGATGAGATATGGAATTGGTTTATGGGAATTGGAAATCAGTCCGATCTACAGATACGATACACGCTGTTGAAATGGGTAAAGGTAAAATATAGAAAGAGAGCCGTCTCGAAAGAATGCTTTATGTTGCCGGGCCCAAACAGTATTCAAATCAAGCCAACAAACAAAACGGGACATCTATGAAGTCTCCCGCACGACACTGTCAACCGCTTCGGCGAAGTAGTCAATGTTATGCGAGTTAAGACCAGCCATGGAGATACGGCCGTTCTTAGTCTGAAAGCTGTTAGCACAATCCAGGCCATAAGAACAAAGAAGCTGCGTAAAACATACCATGAAAACATGCCACTTCTCCTTCAAAATCTTCACCTGAGGCTCCGTCAACCCCGTAAAACTGAACATCCCAATCTGACTGGTAATATGTTCCCACGAGCCCGGAGTCCCCTTAGCCTCCAGCCGTTGTCGGAGACCCTTCCTCATCTCCTGGATTCTTCCACTCATCGTCCTCAGATCATCTTCCCACTCAGCGAACAGCTTCGGATCATTCAGAACGCGGCTTGCAATCCTTGCGCCGTAGGCGGGGGGATTGGAGATCTCCGATCGCTGGAGGGTGGATAGTTGAGAAGCGATATTAGCGTTGGCGTGGGCGGCATCGAGCCCGGGCGCCGAAACAAAGTGGAAGGCACCAGTTCGCTGGCCGTAGAGACCGAAATTCTTGGCGAATGATTGAGCAATGCACAGTTCGAATCCTTGCTCAACGAAATACCGAATAGACCACGAGTCGCGGATCAGATCACCCGACGCAAACCCTTGATAGGCAGTGTCGAAGAACGGGAAGTGAGATTTCTCGCGCATGACAGCGGCAATCTGCTTCCATTGCTCCTGTGTCGGGTCGACACCGGTAGGGTTATGCGCGCAAGCATGGAGAAGAATGATGCTTCCTGCAGGAGCGGAGCGAAGTCCGTTGATCATGCCATCGAAGTCGAGACCTTTAGTCTTTGCGGAGAAGTAGGGGTAGTTGGCTAGGGAGAGGCCGACGTTGGTGAAGATCTGGTTGTGGTTTGCCCATGTTGGGCTGGAGAGGTAGATCTGGGGCTTTGCGGGGTGGAATTTGGAGAGGAAGAGACCGCCGAGATGGACGGCACCGGTGCCGGAGATTGTTTGGAGGGTACAGACCTATTTGATTAGTTTGGGGTATTATAAGAGGGGGAATGAACATACTCGCTTCTCACGAATAGCTGCACTGTCAGGACCCAAGACGAGTTTCTGCGCTGCGGATGTGAAGTCGGCCAACCCTTTGATGCCTAGATATTCGTGGTTGAGAGAGGGATCGTTGCGCACTTGTTCATCGGCCTAGAGAGTCAGATATACTTACATTTACATGATTAACAAGTTCGGAATCCACTCACCTTCTTCACAACAGGCAGAATCCAGGGTTTCGCATGGTCATCGCGATAGGCGCCAATAACGAGGTCGATCTTCTTATCAGAGGGATCTTGGCGATAAGCCTGGGCCAAACCAAAGAGAGGATCTTCGGGGGCAGCAGAGACAACGTTGCTGGTGAAGACGGAATGACTGGGAGAACCCATGATGTGCGAATTAATCGACTGGAGACGGTTTTGAGCGACGGAAGTGGAGGAGGAAGAAGAAGGAGAGGTGGAAGGAGCCATGATGTAGATTTGGAGTGGTTTTATAGGTGACGGAATCCCTGTTTTCAGAAGAGGGCGGGCACAGTTGCTGCGTGGGTTCACCGGAGAATAGGTATGATTAATTTAAATAAGGAAAAAGGAAGGAAATGAGGGTTTTAGATGGAGTAATAGTAATAGTAATAGTAATACACGGGTTCAAATAAATAAATACACTCACTGACTGACTAGACTTGAAGATCCGGATTTGACGCTCTTTTTAAATGTTATTCTATTCTCTTTCTCTTTCTCTCTTGCTCCATTACAAGCCGAGGAACTTGATCGAATCTGGGGTTCCGAACCGATCAATGCCATTCACATGTACTGTGGCCTGTTGAAACATCTGATTATTTCCTATATTTTTATATATATTTTTATATATATTTAATATCAGTCAAATATTGTCTGTCCTGTAGATACTCGGATTTCTTCCGGACCTGAACCGAACTGGAAACTCCACCCGGACAATTTCCTTTTTACCAATACATACTGTGGTACTATGGTACTGTGTATGTATGCCGAGTCAAGATCTCTGTAAATGCCTCAATTCTTACTAACTTACTCACTTCTAGCCCTTGAGATTCTCGTGCCAATGTGTCATGGAAACTTTCCAGGCGAGAATTCCCCGGCTTCTCTGGTGGATTCCCCGTTCCGACCGATCTCCAGTTCTTTCTTCCCCATGGGCAAGTTTAACCGCTTATGTGCATTTTATCCCTATATATAAATAGATAGATAATTATATAACTCCAAACATATGAAATCATTCAAAACCAAAGCCAAAACCATCGTCAATTTTCAAGATCCCGAAAACCCCATGTCCCCTGTACACGCTAAACGCCGTATATCCGCTTATATCCACGTATATTCACCATCCTGTCCCATCCCATGAATCATCAAGAAAATGCCTAGATGCTAGAATGCCAGAATCAGGCCATGCCAAAAAAGAAATAAACCCATATGAACACGTAAATATCGCCCAGTCATCCGGTTCAGTCGTCGTATCAAACAGATGCACGTTTTATGCGTGACGTAAAGAACTCATTCATTACTCTGCAGAATCCGCACTTTCATGCGCCCGGGTTCGGATGCGGAATCGTTCGCGAAGTCGAGATGTCAACCGTCTGCGGCGTCCTTGTGCTTCCTCGGCGCTCTCTTCTTCGGCATTCTCGCGGTTTACTTCCCGCATGCCACGGAGCGCCGCTAGTCGTTCTTCTACGCTGGCATCCCGCATCCGACGTGCATTCAATGTCCCATGTAGATAATCACCGAAACGCCGGTGTTGGCGATTCTGTTGTCCGTCCCCAGTCGATTGTTCTGCGTGGCCATCCTGCGGCGTCTCGGCATCATTCTCAGCTTCACCTTCCTCGTCCTCGTCCGCTTGTGGCGGGTTGAGGTCAATCCGACTAGTAATGTTAGTTGATAGCACAATTTCCAAAGGCAGGAAGGGACAGCATACCATAGAGGACAGGTACCAGAAACATTTACAAGCCACGGGTCGATACAATCGGGATGGAATTGATGGTTGCATGGCAGCAGACGAATATCTTGGCCCTTGACAAAATCATCCGTACAGATTGGACAGGAGAAGTTGCCCGAGTCTGGCGATGGATCCGATGGCGGAGCCGACGTTGGTTTGTCTTCACTGGTATCAGTCTTGGAATGTTTTTGTTCCTCGGTTGGTTTGCCGGTTGTTTCCTGGGTGTTCGTTTGTTGACGTTCGGGGGAATGCTCGGGTCCCGAGTCTTCCAGATCGGTTCCCAATTCCACATCACCCTTGACGACATCCGGCTGGCCGTCATTCGCATCCCCGAATTTCACGATCGGAATTGTCTCTAGCATGGCCCTTGCTATCCCTCTCGCTCGACTCTGCCGCGGTCGACCGGCCGCATATCGTGGTCCGTAGCGTTCCGGGTGTCGGTGGGCGCGGACGGCACCAGTGATGATAATTCCGAGGAAGAGGGCAGTGATAATTCCTGTTATACTGTACAGGATGATCATCGCTAGGGCATGGTTAATGAAGATAGTTATAAGATTAGAGACAACAACGAACCAGTATTGGGACTATCGGCCTTTTCACCCCCCGGAGACTGGGGGGTGGTAGCGCTCACAAACGACATCTTATCTGCCAAAATGGTAGCGCTTGCTTTCTGACCGTCGGAAGTAAGTTGAGATTCAATAGAATCGGCCAAATGAGGGTTCACCAGAGTAAAGACGTTGGGAAATGGGCTGGAGGAATGATCATCGGATGATAAATAGTTACAGTGACGTCCAACGGTAGTGTACAGGACAATCGCTGCGGGTTTCTCGGAAGCCGTTACAACGTAGGTGAAAGTTTCAGTGGCATCTAACAATCCAGGATAGGCGGATCTGTCGCAACTGATGAGGGCGAGATCACTGCTTGCTAGACTGACGGAATTGGTAGCGTCAACCAGGACAAGATCCCCCGTAGCATTGAACGCCTTTAGGGAGAGGATCAGTAAAAAGAATTATAGATAGAGAGACAGAGGCATATAGACTAACCGCCAGTTGATCCGAGGATAAATTAACTAAAGCCTCCGTCAACGGGAGGAGGACGATGTTGTTGGACGGAAGGTGAATCTGCGAACTTTGCAGATTGAACCTTTTGCGACCGATCCAACTGAGGTCAGCGGTGGAATTAGAAGGAACAACGTTGGACACAGCGGGAAGGGCCAAGGATGAAGTCAAGAGGAACAGGAGGAGTAGAAGAGGAGGAGAGAAAAAGGAACTGAGGAGGATCATAGCGATAAACGGAAGTACATTGGGTGGACCGAAACCAAAACCCCACGGGTGACGAGGTTATGGGGAATTAGTCAGAGGGGTAGAGGAGGTTGGAGGAAGAGGATTGCGTTCATCTGAAAGAAATAAAGAGAGAAAGAAGACCGAACCGGGGAAGAGGAAGAAGTGGGTGAATTGAAGGCAGTGGAGTGGAGAGTGAAAGTGGTGGAGAAGTGGAGGATTATTGAGGATTATACTGTATTCTTTTCTTTCTCTGTTCCCGGCTTTCCCGCTTGCATCGCCCCGACGCTGACGGTCAATCCGGATGATCAAAGGATTCTGAAGTCAGCATTACTTCTAATGAAGACAGAATCTCCGTGGGATATTAACAAAACAGAAAAAGAATGTGGGAGACGAAAACAAAAACACACCACCGGATTTATTTCCTCGAATCAACAAGGAAAGCCGTTCCGATGTCCATCTTTTCGTCAATCAGTCTCTAGTCCGTCAATCTAGTCGATCCTTCTTCTTGTTATCGCATCACCTTCCTTATTTCTTCCTTCAGATCTACAACTAACTCCAACACCGGTCAATTCTTTTGGTCTTTTGGATATAATGCATGAATGCATGAATGCATGAATGTAGACTATCAATCACTTCAAGCTCCAGGCCAGATCCTGCAGGACAGAACAGACTAACGATTCTTGTACGACAATCACCGAGTGTCATACAGAAGTACTACAGTACTTACTGTACGAGTATTTGCAAGATTGAATGATCTTCTTCTCTTCTGCTAATCTCCGCGTTGATCCCCAGACTGCCATATGGTCCGTGTTATTGTCTACTATTCTAAACAAAACTATACCAACTGGACTGGACTGGCAGACAAATAAAACATTCTTCAGCATGAAAGAACATGAAACTCTTCCCCAAGACTGAGAGTGTATCGATTGGTCTGTTTTGTATGTGAGGCGTAAATATCCCCGTCTGTCCAAGGGCCGAGGCTCTCATCGACTTTTCCTCTCTTCTTTTCCCCCTCTTTTTTTTTTTTTTTTTTGTCTATTTTTTGTTTCCTTTTTTTTCTTCTCTCTATTCTTCATCTCATCATGTTTCCTCATCTTTCGAAATGACGGGTTTTTCCTATATGGTGCTCTCTTTCTATATCTTTCTCTCTCTGACATGATCCCTTCGATCCCCTTGACGAGTCTCTTCTCGTCTACCTTTTAGTCCGTCAACTACTCCTGCAAGATGCCATTCGACTCCTTCCCGTCCGTCCCTCCTCCCTCTTCCTGCTCCTCCTTCATCACTTGTCCTCCTCCCCCCGATAATCATTTCCCCTTGAATACTTGGAAGTCACGTTTTGACAAGAAGCCTGTTTCTCGGTAGGTTTACTTCCCGGTTCTCCTTCTATCAACTAAACCTTTCCTCTGTCGCGTGCTTCCATGTCTCAGAGTCGTCCGGGAAAGCGAATGGCTCGTGATTAATGATCATCTGCCCATGTTAATGAACTCTTCTAACTATCGCCTTCCAGTAATCCTGTAATTGCCGTGCTCGACATTGAATACAATGAGCTGGCGCAGGCTTGGAGGAGACTTAGGGCATTTCTACCTTTGGAATGTCAGGCGGAATTCCATGAACGTCCCCAAGATGCTCAGGCCCTTTTGACGGAGATCCGTAATGTGCAAGCTTCCTGGATATCCAGTCCCCGTCAACGCATCTTTACTCGCTCCATGACTTTATGCGACGATTTTATATCTACCGTAGATGCGCACTCGTTTTTGCTACCCACTTTACCCGAGCCAGAATCCTATCTGGCTCTCTTCTATGGGACCGTTCAAGCGACTATTAAGGTAAAACTTACCTTACATCCTTCTATATCCATTGTTGTCTGAGAATAACTGACTTGTCATTCCGGCCAGGCATCAGCCAACTTCCCCAGGATTATGGAAGGCTTGGTCAAGCTTCTAATCGAGATAAACAAAGCAATCCGCCTTCCCGCGGGGACGGAACCGCCGTCTTTCGGCAAGGATGCGGTCCCAGCAATTGCCAAGTTTTATGCCCTGACGTTTTTCTTTCTGGGAGAGTTCATGGATTGGTATGCGAGGAAGGCGGCGTGCCGATTGTTGCAAAGTCACAGCCTAGACCCTTACTCGGATTTCCATACTCTGATATCCTGCATCAAGGAAACCACGCGTGGAATGGATGTCAATCGAGTAGATATGGATGATGGGGAATGTGAAAGGGAGACCAGGATTCTGAAGCAAAATGCCCCTCATCTTTGGGAGGAAGCTCGATTGAACCAGGTTGGACTAAATGGCAGTGACCGTCGATTTGCATCACAAAATGCCATGCTTCATCAACTGATATGGGAGATCCAGCATGATGCGGCGCAACGCGTCAGATTAAAAATGGAACGAGAGCTTCGTCTTTTGCAGTTACAGAACTCGGTGCGCGGTCAATTCAGCGCTGTTCCTGATCAGAGTAGTGGTATCGCTTGCTTGATGGCAACACGAACGCAGGACTTGGGTACGCGCTTTCTTTCCATGTATATACCGGTTTGTCACTGACGCATCCTTTTTGCAAGATGCCTCCGGTGCTGAATGCGCTCAGAGTCCCAAGCGGAAGTTTACTCGTATTGACCTGCAGCTTGCCTCACGACATCTCGACGGGTTTTTTGACAGTGACCACTGGATCGCCGATTTCGGATCTGACATTGAACTCATGGCGGAAAACAATGTTGCAACCTCATTACAGGAGTGGATCACCGATTCCCGGCCGCAATTTCTCGCTGTTGGAGGCTCTCCCACTACCGCATTTTGCAGTCCCGCCGCTCTGATTTCCGGATGCTACGCAAGCTTTGCCCGACGATTCAAAGTTCCCGTGATCTCTCACTTTTGCTCTCTTCCGTCCCAGGCAGCAGAGGGGATAACACCCGCCCAGCAGGGAGTCGTATCCCTCACCTATAGTCTGATTCGACAGTTGGTCGACTACTTACCTCCCGTTCTGGACTGCAGCGTCACGTGTGATCTTAGTGCTGAGCGCTTCAGTCTTCTCGATGGCACGTTGACCAGTTGGAAAGAGGTCCTCTCGTTAATTGATATACTCCTACACTATGCGCCGCCGCTGCTTGTTTGCGTGATTGATGGCCTAGACGCGCTTCAGGACTCCACGACAAAGCTGTACGTACAGTCATTAATCCGAGTTTTTCTAACCCACATGCGGTATCATTCGGCTCCCATGCCGGATGGAAGTAAAAGCTTTCCGGTGCTGTTGAAAGTCCTGTTCACAGTCGCTGGAAAGCTTGGTCCGTTAGAGGAGGTACTTGCAGAGAATCAACGTGTCACAAGCGAACCCTTGCAGACGCCGCCTCTGATTTCGGACGCCGATGCTGTCATTACGAGTGCATGAAGTTATGGAAAGAATTATTGGATGGGACACGATTTGATGACGCATTTCTTCCCGATTAGCGACGGATATTTGCATTGGAGTTATACCATCTTTAATGAATTTTTTTTTACCTGGGACAAAGCGGGTTTCTGGAGACTCACGAGTTGACTGCTTTAATCCGTGGACAAGTAGGATTTGGTCTATTGTATATTCTGTAAGATCCACTGGTTGTCATGACTAGCAGGGTATGTATTATCCTAATTTTATTTTTCCGCATGGTTTCTGACGTTTCTAGAATCCCTGTATGGCCATACTATATATTCAGCGCTGGGTGGAGGCCACCCAGGCGGGTTATTGATTCCAGTTGGCCGGTTGAATCTCCAGTCCATTTGATGCATCCGGAGACTGGTTTCCGGCGTATCTAATCGACTTATGCATTGTACCTCCTTCGATTATCGACATTTGTACTATTAGCTTCAGTACTATTAACTGCTCGCAAGCTGTAACTATATCAATTCTGTCTGTCTAAACTTGTAACGATATATTCTGCCTAGGTAGGGTTGTAATTATGTTCCTGAGACACTCTAGACTCAAGTCCAGGTGGATTTCGGAATTCAACTTTACATTTTGGTTTCCGACTTGGATTTATTTATATCCAGCTTCCATCGTTCTCAAACTCCATGTTCCAGACGTCTCCAACTTCCAAACCCATAAAAATCTACCGAATCTAACCCCAACATGGCCCACATCCCAAATCGGCTCTTCAGCCAGAATCACCTCAACTGGAGGACTTCCAAAAGATCTGCTCTCGTATCACCGACAAAAATACCTACCCACTAGCCACGAGCATCTCTCAAAACGTCCCAATCTACACCCTCTCAAATCTAGACCCAGCCGACAAATCCACCACAAACGCTCTCCAAAATGAATGGCACCACATCATGCACACCGGTCCCGGCCTTTTCGTCTTAAAGGATATGTACTCACCCAGCCGATACGGCCAAACCCTCGAATCGACCAACGCGGCATTCCAGCGCATCATCACGCGCGAGCGGCAATCCGCGACTTCAAAGGGCGACCACTTCTCGGCGTCCGGCAAAAATGACCGGATCTGGAACTCATTCAGTAAACACGCGCTCGAGGACCCCGCCTCCTTCGTGGACTACTATTCCAACCCATGGTTGGAACTGGTAAGCGAGGCGTGGCTCGGCCCCGCTTACAAGGTCACTGCGCAAGTCAACGTGGTGAAGCCCGGCGGCGCCGCCCAGGATCCTCACCGCGACTACCATTTAGGGTTTCAGGAGCTGGACCGCTGCGCGAGGTTCCCGGCCACGGTTCACCTCGTTAGTCAGTTTTTGACCCTGCAGGGAGCTGTGGCGCACAGTGATATGCCGCCCCAGAGTGGGCCCACTAGGTTCCTGCCGTATAGTCAGACCTACGAGGTTGGGTATCTGGCTTGGCGGAGGGACGAGTTTAGGCAGTACTTTCAGAATAATTATGTTGCTTGTCCGTTGGAGTTGGGTGATGGGTTGTTTTTTAACCCCGCGTTGTTTCATGCGGCCGGGGCGAATGAGATGGTCGACGGGAAGGAGGATTTTCATCGGAAGGCGAATCTTTTGCAGATCAGTTGTGGGATGGGGAAGGCTATGGAATCGGTGGACTCCGTGCCTATCATTGACCGGTGTTGGGACTTGATGGTCGAGAGGTTCAATAAGGCTGGTGGGTTTGATCAGGAACTGAATGCTTTTGTTCTTGCTATCGCGGATGGGTATCCTTTTCCTACGAATTTGGATAAACGACCTCCTGCGCCTAGTGGAATGGCACCGGAGAGTGAACAGGATATTCTGATGCGGGGATTGAAAGAAGGATGGAATAGACAGCGGGTGGTAGAGGAATTGGAGAAGATGAGGAGAGATTCAGCAGCTTAAATTGATCTTGACAGAAGAAGATCTCTATACGATTCATGGACAGATATAGATAGATAGGCATGGAAGTAACAGAGTGTTATTCCAAGGATCAGTGCCATCTCGGTCCCTTCGGGGCTTCCAATCATTACCTGTAATAGTAAGGATCGACTATACATTGCCTTCCTGGTGTTCTTGTCTTCCAATTCTTGTTCCTTAATTTCATTCTTGCGGTCTTACCGTCGTGTCGGAAACCATTCTGACAGTCGCCACGGTGCTCTTCTCCATTCTTACGTCTTCCTCTGTGTCTAGTATCTGCCCTAAGATGTCAATGTCTCCACAATGGACCCAGTTTGTTCGCCTACAAGTACCATGAAAACTTCTCCTTTCGGGCATATCCTAAGCAATACCAGTTGACTTCATTCTCTTCATTCCCAATATTCTCAATTATAATAGCTACCGCCAGCAATTCCGCAAATGTAAACCCATGAAAGATTGCTCATAGTCTCGAAACATCTATATCAGACGCTTATGGCAGCATGACAAACCCCAACGATGTCACTATCGACATCCCCCTGAACACAGTCGCCAGTCAAGGCCAAACGGGTGTTCAAAAAGCCAGTCACGAACAATCCATCTCCCATACTGGCGAAGATGAACCTCGCATCGGCTACTCAAGCGAACAATCACTAGCAGGCGCTCCCGCTTCCATCGGCCAAGGACTCGGCCACAAAAACGCCTTCGAAACAACCGAAAACTCAGGCGACGACTCGGAAGATGGACGCATCACTCGTGTAGGTCGCTTCTACCAGGCCTTTAAGAACTATTCCATCGTTACAAGGTACTCTGTTTACGTGGTGCCATTGGGGATTTTATTAGCCATTCCAATCATAGTCGGCGCGACTGCTGCGCCGTATGCGAAGATTGGCGGCGTCCCGATTTACTGGTTCTTTACCTGGTTGGAGGTTCTTTGGTTGAGTCTGTGGGTGACGAAGATTGTCGCGCATTTTATCCCCCATATCTTTCAGTTCCTTTGCGGATTTGTTAGTTCGGAGACGAGGAAGTATGCGAATATTCTAATGGCGCTGGAAATTCCTATCACTTTGGTGCTTTGGTTTGTTGTGTCGCTGGTTACGTTCCTACCGGTATGTTCCGATCTTCCTTTTCCCTGCTATGGTGATATCCTGACGTTCTGTTATAGATTGTGGCCTACAACCCAGTGACCGTGGACGAAGACGTCAAGAACTGGGAGAAGACGATAAAGAACATTCTCTTCGCGCTCTTGGTGTGCAGTATTATTTATCTGGTTGAGAAAGCTTTGGTCCGTCTCATCTCCATTAACTACCATCGCAAGCAGTTTGATTCGTCGATTAAGCAATCCAATCGTAACATGGATTTACTCGGATACCTCTACGAAGCCTCTCGCAACATGTTCCCCATGTACTGCAATAAGTTCCGCGATGAAGACGCCGTCATTTCCGATTCCATCCTCAAGACTGCAGGGAAAGAGCAGCGGCGCTCAAATACACCCCTGAAACTCCTCCAAGGTGTCGGGAAAGGCGTCGGGAAAGGTGTCGGGCTCGTCGGTGACAAAGTCTCTGCGGCGGTCGGTAGTGTCGCGCAGGAAATTACAGGGAAGCAAGTTTTTAACTCGAATTCCCCTCGCTCGATCGTTATTCAGGCTTTGGAGCGTAAGCATTCCACCGAGGCGCTTGCTCGGAGACTTTGGCTTTCTTTCGTGGCTCAGGGTCGTGAGGCACTCTTTCCAGAGGATATAGTTGAGGTCCTGGGCCAGGACCGAGAAGGCGAAGCAGAGGAGTGCTTTAGTGTGTTGGATCGAGGTGAAAATGGCAATGTTAGCTCGATGAGATGATTCTGACCTTAGGTGAATTCGCGCGCACCAGGGAGACCCTTGATCACAGTGTGCATGACGTCGACCAGGCCATCAATGTCCTTGATAATCTCCTCCTCGGCGTTGCCTCTGTCGTTGGCGCCTTGGTCTTCGTGTCCTTTGTCACGACCGGATTCGGCACGGTCATTGCAGCCGGCGCTACCTCGCTCCTATCTCTCAGTTTCGTCTTCGCCGGTACCGCCGCGGAAGTCCTTGGGTCTTGTATTTTCCTTTTCGTGAAACATCCGTTCGACGTAGGAGACCGTGTAGAGATCGGGGATAAACCATACACGGTTGAACGCATCTCACTTCTCTACACTGTCTTCCGCAACGTAGACGACAACCGCATCAGCCAGGTTTCTAATAGCATTCTGAACAATGCCTGGGTCGACAACTTCACCCGATCAAACGCCATGCACGAACAACTTACCATCCCTGCTAGCTTCGATACCAGCTTCGCCGAAATCCAGAGACTGAGAGGAGAATTGGAGAAATTCGTCCGCGACCCGGAAAACTGCCGTGACTTTAAGCCGGATATTGACATCGACGTGATTGGTTTGGGAAGCATGGACAAGCTCGAACTTAGAGTCGACATCCGTCACAAATCTAACTGGGCTATTGAGAGTGTCCGAGCCGCTAGACGATCCAAGTTCATGTGCGCTTTGGTCCGTGCCGTTCGCAAGGTCCCGATTCGTCCTCCCGGTGTTGAGGCTCCTGCTGAGGAATCTGGTGATACTGATAACCCGGATCCTGACTCGGCTGAAAAGACTCTAGCTCAAGAGAAAGAGAAAGAATCAAGATCCCAGGAAGCTAGGCGCTTTTTGGCTTCGGCTGCTGTAGAGCAGCAAACAGATGCCCAGGCCATGGGCCAAGATCCTGGCCTCTAAGCTTCAATCTAGCATCGTGGCTCAACGGCCGCTGCCACCGTCGATGACAATTCCATCATAGAGGAGCTAGCTTTAAGTTAGGGCATGCATAACACTGTTGGTCCAAGGAAAGGTCGACGCAAGGCAAGGCACCAAACAGTTCGAATGAGCCATAGAGAGGGAATTTATTGTAATTCTAGGAGGGAATATTTGTTATATATTAAGGGCTGGGATGGATTTATTAGCTTAATTATTTCGCGATGAAACTTGTAATATATTGGAAAATTCTATTCTATCTTTGAATTAATATCTATGTTCCATCATCTTGCTGTGGGTTCTATCAATACAGTTCTTCTCCATTCGACTGACTGTCATCAGTTTAGAGATCTAATGCAAAGTTCTGCACTCGTCGAGACTGCACGTCGGTTCTCAAGTCGTCAAGAAAAGGCGATGACGGAAGCTCAGAGGGTTTAAGCAACATGGCTGATCATTTCTTCAATCTGGGGTATCTTCTTGTCGTTCAGCCTCTCGCCTTGCGTCCATGGTGCTCTTCTTGAATCTTCTCTCCAGTTGGACAGTTGGACAGTCCATCCCTATAACATGCAGGCAGCGTGATGGGATGATACTGTAGTAGATTGATGATCGAGTAGTAGAGTTATCCTATCGATACAGATAAGGAGGTCAAACGGTCACATGATCCCATCCATCATCCCAGCGGGATAGTAACAATGCCGGCAACACAAAAGCAACGCCCACGTTGGAAGGGCAACAGAAGCAAAAGCAAATCGCATCATCCCATCATCATTCAATACCTCAGATTTCTAAGGCCTTTAACCGAGTTCTCAATTTCTGTATCTTAGTACGGTGAGCGTCCAGTCGAGCCTCTATATCCCGCATCTAGTCATTATACTTTTTCTGTGAATCCGTTATCTGCTGGTCCTGATGCGCCAGCCGTGTCTCGAGGCCGGTGCACCTTGCTTTATACTGGGCCAGGCGTAATTCGACGGTGGAATTGAGCTAGGACGAAGGGCTTGGCCGGCTGGCTATAGTTGCAACAACATCAATCAAGTCATTGATAGAGCTAATAGTGACATTACCGATTTTCCTACGTTTAGATGATGTTTGCTTACTGTCGCTATCTTCAAATTCCTTTCTCTTCGTCCCGCCGGTCTTTTCGTTGGGTTCTGTAGGGTTGACAGTTTTGTTTAGCTCGTCGCGTTCGGATTCGTATTCGCTAGGCTCCGGCGTCGCGAGCCCGTCGTAAATAGCTGTACTGACGAGCTCATCGTCCTCTCCTGCCAGAATCTCATTGCCTTTTAGCATCCAGTCGGAGTCGGGTAAGGCAGAGCAATAGCGGTCGGGGTTCCAAGATGAAAAATGTGCCAATGCCCATCGTCTATCAGGATTAGCGAAAGCACAGGTGTCCTCCCACTCAGCAACGAATACGTCAGTTGCCTGAGCTAGGGATTGATTCATAAATTCTGTAGTAACGTCTGACAGACCTGGATGCTCTTCAATCGAGGTGGGAAAGCAGCAGCAACAAAACAAATATTCAGGAACTGTCACGATGGGATGAACAGCACGAGGAGCCTTTTGGATCTTCTTGCGGGTTTTTGGAGCCATGCCTTGGGGGCTCCAATCCGCGGCTTCTCCGCGAAGGCAAAGGGGCAAAACGTCCAGTACGGGTCTGGAACCTGACGGAACCGCTTGATAAATCTAGACACGGAAACTTTCTTTGAATCGAACTTCATTACGTCGTCGGCCTTACACGTTCTCGCTCCTTTATAGAGTTGTCCGCAGAATTCATGGGTTTGCCGTCAATTGTCTTTCTGGGAAACCGGCTCAGCCGGGGCTAACTCGGCCCTGTTCTCAGCTTGCTGCAGTTCGGCCGTCAACGTCTTAATCCTCGTTTCTAAACCCTTATCTTCCCGTGCCCGGGCTGCGTATAGGAGAGTGGGAAATATCGTCCTGGCACCTAAGGAAGCGAAGTTCCTTAGGTACGGCGTCTTACGGCCGGAATGTAATATCTTCGTAGATGGTTTTCACCATCCTCTGCTCAGATACACATGATGCCATCTTCTTTAGAAACATGCCCTCGCGATGTTTCATGAAATTGATCGATTTTCGGACGTCGATCGAGGAAACCAGGGGTATGTGCGTCGGATTTAGGCTTAACCCTCCGATCAAGAGACAACAGATCCAAGTCTTCTTCCATATTGTCCCGGTGAAGGAAACAGAATGATCAGTAGGCAATCTTTCTACAACCATCTCAATAACTGCTGCCCAGTGCCTTTTTTGAAAGCGAGTCAAGTAAACTCCCTGCTTAACACGGATAGTCGGGTCAGGTGAAATACGATTTTATCGATCGAGCCTAATATGTACATGCCGTATTTGGCTCTCGATGGTGCGACGTTCAGGCGTCCTCCATCGCGGAGGAATCCGACTTCATCCGTTATTGCCAGATCGAGAATACTGATCAGCCGTTCATTTCCTTGAAAGGCACCAATGGTGCGTTCGAAGATCGAACGGGTGTCAATTTCCCGGTGTGCCTCTTGGAACTTTTGCCCTAGAAATCCTGGAAATTGTCAGTATAGTACGTCAGGTCTTCCCTAGCCCGAGGAAAGAGGTTCTGCCAATCGTTTCTGGCTTCTTTGCGAGTAAGTACGAAGTCAGCGGCAGTTACAAAACCGTTTGTATATATTCTTCAAGGTTATCGTTGGAGAAGAGGAAAACCATTCCGTATATGGCGAAGGAGAAGGGGGAAGCGTGATCTCAGCCCGAAAGACAGCCGACTGGACATCGTTACGCTAGTATTCCTCACCATCCTCCTCGAGTTCATTCCAGAAATTGCGACAAGTATGCAAAACAGAAGCGAAATCAAAACAATCTCCCAAGGTTCCTGCTGGGAACTGAGATCGAACGAATTGTCAACGTTCATCCGGTGAAAACACGCTGAAAGAAGACACTTACTATCTCGAAAATCGACTGGCGGTCAAAGCATTGTTTACAAAGAATCGACGCTTCTGCGTCGAGCTTGAAGCGAATCTCAATACTCGGGATCGCCCATTCTCCATCCACTATTTCCTGCTTCAAGAAGATAGTCTGGTTAATGTGGATAGGAAGCCATATTTTAGGCCTCCCAACCACATATACCTGGCAATTTGCCAGAAGTCCGGATAAGCCACTATATACATACCGAGAGTCTGTCCGAGAGTGAGATTTCCACGCTGGATGGCCATTGCTAGGTCACGCTCCGCGACCCATGGTAGCTTGATTTCCCCAACTATAAGCGTCTCGCCCTCGCTGGTTAAGATAACGGTGTCAAGGACTTTGCCCGGAATATTTCTCGACACAGCGGACTTGTAGTCCCCGAAAGCAGCATCAGCGCTCGAGAAACTTCCGAAGACCCGGCCACGGTAGACTGTTCGACCTGCCTGAGCATCGAAGCTTGAGATCCTCTTGATACTGAGATTAGCGTCTCTGACTTCTCCAAACTCTTCATCCTGTACGCAGACGGCTCATTAGAACATGGGTTTGGTGTACCATACATCAACTAGACACAGACAGCAAGAAGTAACCAGTTCTCTTTTTGCCTAAGGAGCTATCCCCAGTGTCTTCTTTATTGATTCTCTTGCTGGTTTTTACACATGCTTGACCTTATTAACATGCCCTTCCAGACTGTATTTTAGCATTGCCTTTGCCTTATGTCCTTCCTAGACTAGGCTCGCCAAAGAACGGTGGTGGGCTCATTTTCCAGGCGCCAAGGATAGTCTAGACGAATATGTCCAGCTTCACAGTGGTGATATGTTGAATATTACCTTGACCTCTAAGTTGCAGGCTGAGCAACAATGCGAAAGACCAGGACCAAACCACAGATCCACCGCGAGGCTTATCGTTATCCTTTGTAGTTTTAGCTGGGGTATAGTCTGATATAATTCCAATTGGTTTCATCAGTTGTGCTAGGGCGGCCGTTGGGTACGTTGGGTATTTGGAGGGGAGTGTCTGTAATGGGAATGGTAGGGTTCCATTTGCGTTGGAATTGACCGTCACGAAAAAGCGATATCGAGGCTTGGTGAATCGGAAGGCCTGTCCTGAGTTAAGGATGTTAATTATTGTCATAACGTTTTTGCCCAGGTCGATAATTGCTTTATATTTCGATAATATATTGAGGTCAATACGTAGGTTGCAGGCTAAAGCTTCGACGACATGGACTTCGCCCGTAAGGCTAACAGAACCTCCAGCTAAGGTTGGAATTTCGAGGTTCTCTGTAATGTATGAAGATAAAAATTCTCACTCTCTCAACGTCCACAGCAAGGGAATCTTTTCGAGAAACATTGCTCATAAATTCATCAAGTTTGAGGGAAGATCCAACGTGACACTTCCCCTCCCCGATGTTGATCGAGAATGTGAATAAACTTTGCCGGAAGAAGGGCAACCCGTGTCGTACTTGTGCCGTACTTAATATTTGCTTGTTCAGCAGTCTTTTCGAGGATTTCAAAAATCTTGCTGCCTCTGTCGACAGAGACGTCCATGTACTCGAGTTCTCTATTTCCAGTGCTTTCCTATGTAGCGCAGCATAGTAAAAGTCTTTTCATGATGTACACGGTCATTTCGCTCCCAGACAGTTCTAGGGAGGGTCATCTGCCGGTACTACTGGTCAAACCATCCGTGGTGTTTTCAGCTTGTCTCAACTCCTCTGTCCAGGGCTTTACCCAGTCGCTCCAGCCCCTGTCTTCCCTGGCACGCTTCGAGGATTCGCCGATAGCTAGATTTAAGAGCCAGTTCTTTTCATCTAGCTCTCTTTAAGTTCCAGGCAACCGATTTTGTACTTTCGTTTCTATTTGGCAATAAGCAATTGATCTTGCTCAAGAATACCGCATGTCCTATCTCCTTGTTAGTATTGGTTTCTTACTAGGGTCGGTCGAGGCAAAGAGGCTCACATAGAAGTTGTCAGATCGGCAAGGAGTCAAGGGGCTGCGTGAGAACTGGTTTCTTACTTCGTGCTGCCTAGTCGCCTAAATTTGCAGATGGTTCATGGGCTTTGGATGGTATAATGGTTCATAGGGTTCCATAGCTGAGTTGAATATATACCTGCTAATATTAGCTTATGCCCAGGTGGGAAGGGGCACAACGTCACTGGTAGCAAGATGGAATACCTTATAAGAAAGATGTATGATCGCTTTAGCTCCTTATATAAGAGGATTAGCATATCAGTGCTAGTGGTCAAATGCAAAAGAACATCTAAAATTGATGGTGGATATATATATATATGCCGAGTTGAAAATGTGTTACTCAAAAATGTGTTAAGGTCCCTTGCTAGTGCCCAATGTGTTACCTAGGTAGTTTTAGTAGCTTCAAGTGTAATAAAGATGGATTCAAACGCTCTAAGGAATAAAAGAACATTACCGACTTGGTCTAGACTGCTTCTGTACTTTCAGGAATGCATTTTACAACCACCCCATACTTCGAATTTCCTGTGGAATTTCCTTTGCCAGAGTTCTGCGAGGACTAATTAACAAACTGAATTGGATAAGTTCAATATCAAACAATTAAACCGGTCTTTATTAGTCTATTGTACATAGTAAAACAAACAGCGTAATGTGAGAGGGTCTACAGTCGTCAGCAAACTCAGACACACATACTGCGACGTACACATGCAGCTCAGGTATCCATCCAAAGACACAATCAATCAACCTATTTTAACTCCTTCCATGGGTATGAAACTTGATCATCCTTCCGGATCCAGATCTTCGACTTCCGCCTATTAACCACATGCTCCACAAACACGTCACGGGTATACTGAGCCTTGAACTTGCGAATCCATCGCGGATCCCAGAGTTCGCTAGCAATGCCCAGGTCTTTGCAGCAGCGTACTAGTGCATTGGACCGGCAACCTTCCGTGGCTGTAGGGATTCCGTCAGGAGTGAAGTAGTCCTGTTCACCGCGGGCTACAGAGACAAGCCTGTGATAACATCAATATAAAGGTGGGGAAACAATAAAGGACAAAGAGACAAACCGTCCATTACAAACAAGAGCATACTCCCGCGTCACCGTCTTAGGAGTAACAATGCTCTCGCTCCTAGGAACAAGACCCCAAGCACCAGGCCCAAACGCCTTATTCAATATCCGGCGATACTTGATCTCAGGGAGGTAGACAATGCCATCGGGTTTGATTTCCACTTCTTCAGGATCTGTCTCGGCAAGTAGGATATCGGCCACTTCTTTCGGGAAAGGGGCAGCGCTAAGTCCATGGAACGACCGCGTCCAGTCGACCTTTTCTTCGCCGTTGATTTCTAGCTCCAGTGGTCTGTCCGATAGTCCGGTTTTCGAGATGTTACTGGTGGTTTGATGGTTCGGGGTTGGAGAGGTGACTCCGTTGGTGTTGTTGACGGTAGGAGAGGAAGAGGTAGAGGAAGAGGAGGACGGATATGAAGAGGAAGGGAATGGTGACGACGTGTTAGACTGGTTTTGTTGCCTCGTGGGGATCGTGCTTGTTATTGTTCTGTGCTGAGGGAATGGCGTCGAGTTGAGGATGCGAGGAGTCGAGATGAAATTACTGGACCTGAATGGAGGCCCAGATGCTCGCAAAGAGCGAGACAGATGCAAAAACGACATTATTTCAGAGTGATTGGGGAGTTGTTGAAGCTCCGAATTCAGAAGGAAAAGTTGAGGAGGGAAGTTGGTATACGGTCACGTGATGTGTTGATATATCAACTGTTTTGAATAAAACAGAGAAATATTTACAGGTACAGCGTGATAAGAGATCTAGAGACAGAGGGGAGAATACAGTATTAATTAATAAATGACAACAATGGGCCATCAACTAAGCATCCTTCGTCTCGGTTCGCTGGTCATTGCCCTGACGCTTCCAGCATTCGCGAAATGCCTCCATCTGGAAATGAATCAATTAATTAGCTGGATATTTCCTTATACACAAGTACTGTCAGGACAGGATAGGGTTATAGAAAGAATATCTTTTACTGTTTCCATGCGGGTCAACAGACAACGGGGACGGGAACATGGAAACACTCACTTCCTTCTTACAACTCCTCCAATCCCTCTTTTCATAGTAGCAGTCATTCATTTTCAGCTGTTCCGCTACTAGCCGTTACCAGACCGAATCTCTCAAACAGTCAAATCATCCATCCTCTACTTACCTGCGCAACCCGTACTGAAGATCCGCTTATCCCTACACCCGTCAGTCCGAGTCTGTCCGTAATCCCAAACACATACCAGTCGTCAGGTTCATCATCATCAACTTCCGGCGCAACTGGCTGGTTTTCCGCTTTCTTCGACATTGTGACCGAGGGATTGAAAGTAGCTGTGTTGGGGAAGGATTGCTGAGTCGGAGTTTGAGCTTGAGCTCGATTGCTTCCCCGCCTAAGACGATGACTGCGACTCCCCCCAACACGACTGGGCGGAGGCTCAACGTCCTGGTTTATTCCGGTTCGCTCACCCAATCCGTTTGGAGAGGAAATATTCTGACAATTGATACTGCTATTTAGGAAATGGTTCTACCCTCGAGTCCGTTCGCCATTGTCTCTACACCCTCCGCCGGCTTCTTGCCCCCCACTATGCCGTGATCCCCGTCACGAGTGATATGCTCGTTAAGGAGCCGTGGACTGCCACCTGCGCATTGCTAGTTATACCCGGTGGAGCGGATCTGGGGTACTGCGCTTCGCTCAATGGGGCGGGGAATCGGAGAATTGAGCAGTTTGTGAAGAGGGGTGGTGCCTACTTGGGTTTCTGCGCGGGTGGCTATTACGGGTGCGGAAGATGTGAGTTTGAGGTGGGAAATAAGAATCTTGAAGTTATCGGAGATCGTGAATTGCGCTTCTTCCCGGGAACCTGTCGCGGGTGCGCTTTTGCGGGCTTCGTCTATCATAGTGAAGCGGGGACTCGCGCCGCTGAACTTAAGGTCTCGAAGGATGCGTTGAATGTGGGGACTGTGCCAACTGTGTTTCGATCATATTATAATGGAGGTGGTGTGTTTGTAGATGCCCCTCAGTATTCCGATAAAGGCGTGGAGGTTCTTGCCAGTTATTCGGAGGATCTTGACGTTGATCCTGGGGAGGGCGCTGCTGCTGTTGTTTATTGCAAGGTCGGCGACGGGGCAGCTATTCTGACGGGACCACATCCAGAGTTCGTTCCCCGTGGAAGTCATTATAACTATGAGCTAACCATTCTAGATTTGCTGCTGTGAACCTTGATAAAAAGGCGGGTGATCCAGAGTATACCAAAATCGTTGACGCTCTCACTGCAGATGACAAGGCTCGAACGGACTTTTTGAAGGCGTGTTTGGTAAAGTTGGGATTGCAAGTCACGCAAGATACTACGACAGTCCCTTCGTTGTCTTCCATGCATTTGTCTGCCGCAGACCCTGATGCTACATCTCGAATATTTTCAACGTTACAGGAGATTATTACAAGAGATGGACAGGAAGAGTACATTAAAGATGAGAATGATACTTTTCGCATTGAAAAATCGGGAGTGTGGAATATGGACAAGCTGAATGACTCCCTCCCGGACGATTCAGAAGACCGAGTTCCTGACAGACCAACCGACGATGGTATCATCGACTACAACGCCGTTGTGAAACATCTTGTGGTACACGACGATCTGCCTTCATCGAAGATAACGCCTTATTTCAACCATCACGCCTTCTATTCTAACCTCAAGTCTTACCAAAATCAGTCAAGGGAAGGCGCTTCGGAATTCGGATCTAATCTTCTATACGGAGAAGTCGTCACCAGTACGAATACTCTATTGGAAAAGTAAGACCTTCGCCTGCCAGACTTTCTCCGTCTAACCCTTCTAGAAACCCGCAGCTTGTTCGACGATTACCACATGGATTTACTGCAACGGCAACAACACAAGTCACAGGAAGAGGCCGGGGTTCTAATGTCTGGGTCGCCCCGGCGGGTGCCCTCATGTTCTCGACTGTCATCCGACATCCAATTGAGAAGATACAATCGTCGTCAGTAGTCTTTATCCAGTATCTGGCAGCCATGGCGGTCGTGCGGGGTATTAAGACTTATGACAAGGGATATGAGAGTATCCCCGTGAAAATGAAGTGGCCTAATGATATTTGTAAGTGAGACAATTGAATATTCAAATGCCAATCGATACTGACGGTTTGAATAGATGCATTGGATCCGGACCAGCCTGAGAAGAAGCACTACAGCAAGATCTGTGGGATCCTAGTGAATTCTCATTTCTCCTCCAAGGAATATGTTGCAGTTGTTGGAATCGGACTCAACGCCACCAACCCTTTGCCTACCACATCATTAAACGCACTTGCTGCTCGCTTCCTTCCAAACAAGCCAGCGCCTCTTACGCTTGAGAAGCTACTGGCGAGAATTCTTACCACTTTTGAAGAGCTATATATCCGCTTCCTTCGTACTGGTTTTGACCCGACGTTTGAGGAGATGTATTATGACGACTGGTTGCATATGTACCAAGTCGTAACCCTCGAAGAGGAAGGAGGCATGAGGGCTCGGATCAAGGGGATCACCCGAGATTATGGACTCCTCCTAGCGGAGGAGCTGGGATGGGATGATCGACCTACGGGTCGAGTGGTGCAGCTGCAAAGTGACAGCAATAGTTTTGATTTCTTCCGGGGGCTATTGAAGCGAAAGACTTGATAGAAAAGGCAGTGTTGAATAAAGACAAAAGGCGTAAACATGCCAAGCCGGATCAATAACCGGTGACATGTCTTGTTTCATGCAAGAAGAAACAAACTCATACAGGACAATAATAAAATAAATACGCAGGCTCCCACGTTTCAACACCCGCATAGAAAACCTGGGTACCTTGACCGTTCTATATGCAAGTAAAAATAGCAAATATCAAGGCTTAGTGAAACTAAGCCCCCAAGCCCCCGTGGCTGGGGACAAATCAGTCCCAACCCAAGCGAAATAGGGCTGGCATCCAAAGCCCCACCTAGCGGGGCCGGTGGCTTGGCAAATCTGCCCTATAAAGGGAAAAGTGTCAACTCATCCAATAGTTTGCTGCGTTCCAAATGAACAATTACGAGGATCAGCTGGCTATTTATTTCGCGCTTTCCCCAGGCAGCATCTTTTTATCTCATTCCCCCTGTTTATAACTAACTCACTGACCCCTTTTCTCCTTTCTGTATTCACACTTCCTACAGATATACCCGACCCTCAGTCAAGTATACACTTACTGTCACTCTCTCGTTCCTCTAATTCAATATGTTCGGCCTCGATGCCTTCAAGTCCTCCAAAGAGGAACAACAGCCTACCAACAGTAATACCTGGAACCCCTCTACTCTCACTATGGAGCAACCCAGGAGTCCTGCTGCCCCGTCGAATCAGCAGATTGTTTCTGAGCAGCCTGTATGACTTCTCGCTCTTTGGTTGGTGATTTGTTATGCTAACAGTGTTCTCAGGGCGCCCCCGAGCAAATGCAACTCCGTGGTGGAAACAAGGGAGATGTTTGCTGTGGAATGTATGTCACCTCGCTCTTTGACCTTCGACCTTACGTATATGAGGACAAATCACTGATCGTCTACTAGTTGCGCCGGTATCGCCTGCTTCGAGTGCTGTGAGATTTGCTGCTAAGCGTGGAATGAATGGACTTGGTCATGGGGGTTACTATTATTGTTCCGAGTGATTGGATGGATTGAATCCAATTTCTATCATTGATACCCATCTTCAGCTAGGCAACTTATGACATTTTCCCTGCTTGCTTCATGATTTTATCACTTGACGTATGTGGAGCTGTTGGAGGGTATACAACATATATTATAGGTGGCCCAGGGGTATGTGTAATACAGTACATAAATGGCAATTGTGACAAGGATCGTGAATTGTTGATCAATTTGGTAATATTCAATAAAATGCCTAGAATTTCAAGGTCGCTTGCGCATGGATGATCTGAGAGCAGAATTAATGTCGCGTTTCCTAAACCCAGGCG
This sequence comes from Aspergillus sclerotialis, assembly GCA_003589665.1. NCBI lineage: Eukaryota > Fungi > Ascomycota > Eurotiomycetes > Eurotiales > Aspergillaceae > Aspergillus > Aspergillus sclerotialis. The sequence goes on along the minus strand of MVGC01000225.1, from coordinate 11,909 downwards.
CATAGGCAAGGAACTTGATATTGCCACGGAGTACTATTCCAGTTAGCTATGGTTTCTCAAATAAAGAGAGAAACCTCACTGTTGAAGAAACACTCCACATCGAGAAAATAATCTGAAGGACCTGTTGTGTCTGCTGCCTTCAGGGTTCTTGAACTATCGGGGACTTTCGAGCGTGTGGTATTGTCGCCGCCCATTAATTCACCGACCTTACTATTCAAGCCATCGCGCTGAGTATCAGTATGAAGCCCATTCGGGTCTATACAATCACTTTCTTTTCTTTCATTTTCAGAATTGGTTTGATTCGCCCCTCGGAGCATGGTCGCCGATTGTATTGGGATATCAACCAGCAATGATGACCGGTCTAGGATAATTCCCATTTGCTCAAGATATGCCCGTACATCATGGCAGTGAACCCAATCCCGAATCAGGGCAAAATGATCCTCTCCCTGAGTTTCAGGATGCTCTAATCCGAGCACCGAGTCCATAAAATGCTGTAAAGTCACCTTCAGATCTTGCGAACTCTTTGGAAGGGCTTGTCTCGCATCTTCATCTACTAGAGAGTGACGTCCTGCACCCGCATCTGGGAAACATCGCAGCAGCCTGAGTATACAGAGAAGAAGTCTCGGATTAATTAGTTCAGATGAGTGGAAGGTGGATGGATGAACAGAGTCTCCTGAGAAGATGGCGTCGACAAGAGACGACAAAAGAGGCCGAGGCATGTGTCGTTGCGATAAGAGTTCTTGTCGCCACTGCTGATATTCTTCTTCGACATCGTCACCCTGGCGAGCTTCGTCCAATTGATGTGAAACCTGATAGCCAAAAACATCGAGTAGATCCCCTTGATTGTAGTTGATTGATTTAAAGGAAGCTTCATGTTTCACAGCACCATGTTTCCCAGGAAGGCTCTCTTGCTGGGCATCCTGACGATCTAGCGAACAATTCGATCTATCGATTTCCGCTAATACTCGATCGACAGTGTCAGAAAACAACAAGGGGATGTCAGGTGAGCCGAGATTCAAAACGGAGCTTGTTATTGTATCCTGGAAGTTAACTAGGATATCCGATACGTTCTGTAGTGTTGTTTCAAGATCTGCCACCCTCGTCCTTAGATTTTGGACGGTAGCCTCTTTCCGTAGTCGGTATGTCCTCTGAGCTCGGCGGACCTGCGAACGACGGTCCTGTGTGACATCAGCGTCTGGTCTCAGCTGGCTCGGTGCCTGTATACCTCGAACTGCCTTCGTTCACTTGGTTCCAGCTTTGGACGTCCGCGCTTTGGTCGCTTCTTTGGAGGGGTGTCATTGCTCGACATTGGAACTGGTTCTACATTATTATTAAACTCTGTTGATGGCCCTAGGCCTTTGAAGCTGCCAGTTAAACCACTGTCGGAGGACTGGGGAGGAGAATATTCATGTTTTCTGCTCCAATGGACGACCTGAGCAGGTTCAAGATAAGACCGTGCTGAAAGGGTGTCAGACAGCTGTCGATGGGAAGCTTTTGCCGGCATTTCAATACCAAGATTTGGCAAGGTATTGGTAATGAGGTCCACCTGAAAGAGTTACGGGTAGATAGCGGCTGAGACCCATTATTATCTGAAAGAAGCCCTGCTGGTGTTCGGCAAGACCGAGATCACTAATCATAAAGGGTAACTTCGGCAGTGACCGTGGACCGAAAACCCAATGCGGGATAGAGCAACATCCAATCTGCAGAATTATTTAATAAGCAATCGACAAGGATACATAAACCATCACAAGAAATGCATATCTTCATATTTTCTCGGAGGTTTCACCAAAAATGAAGTCAGCAGAAAATCTTCTCCACTTCTGAGTTGCGCCTCGGTTCGAAATGCCCACCCTTTAAATATATATCTATCACCAGCTCTCCCCCTCATGCTGCTGTTGCCGGTTGTCATTATTATCGATCGCTCATTTCCACCATGACTCTCAACTTTTTGTTTCTGGTGGCTACCGCCCTTGGTCTTTGGGTGGTTAAGTACATTCTTTCCAGATGGCAACATGCTCGAAATGGTCGCAAGTTGGGCTGTGGGCCGGTCCCTGCTTATCCCAGTAACTTGCTCGGCACTAGCGCTCTGAAGGAGAGTTTACAAGCAGACAAAGAGAAGCTTATTCCAGAGATGTCTGAACGTCGAGTGAAGTACATGTCCGAAAAGGAGGGTCGATTGGTGTCTACATTTGGCCTTACCATTCTAAACAAACAGCATATCTTCACTGTCGATCCAAAGAATATTCAAGCTATTTTGGCTACCCAGTTTAAGGATTTTGAACTTGGTCAACCAAGAAGGAACGCGCTTCATGCTCTACTAGGGACAGGTATTGTAAGTTCCCACCGTCTTGCGACAATGCTCCTCGAGGTAAGCAACTAACCCACTTGATCAGTTCACTGCCGACGGCCATGAATGGTCTAGATCCAGAGCTTTGCTCCGGCCGCAATTCACTCGTGATCAGATCAGTGATCTGGACTTAGAAGAACGCCACGTCCAGAATGCAATGCAAGCCCTACCGGTGGCCAACAATGGCTGGACTGCAACGACAGATATCCAAGCCATTTTCTTCCGTCTCACCATCGACTCGGCCACTGAATTCCTGTTCGGAGAGAGCGTCGACACACAATTGACTGCTTTGAGAGGCCAGGTTGTTGAGAATTTCCCTTACTATTTTGACAAGTCTCAGTGGTATTCCGCTCAGCGTGCCCGCTTCGATAGTCTTCACTGGCTGGTGAGCAACAAAGAATCTCGCCACTCCGATCAGCAGGTGCACGCCTTCGTGGACCGTTTCGTCCAAAGAGCCTTGAAAATTGTCCAGGAAGAAAAGACTAAAGGAGATGAAGAGAAATCGTCCAACTATGTCTTCTTGAATGCACTCGCCGGCACGACTCAGGACCCTATTGAACTTCGCTCGCAGCTACTTAATATCCTCCTCGCCGGACGGGACACTACTGCCTCCCTGCTCAGTTGGACTGTTCTTCTGCTGGCTCGCCATCCGGCCGTTCTTAAAAAACTCCGCCAGACCGTTGTCGATGAATTCGGCACCTATAGTCAACCGCGGAACATCACCTTCGCTTCCCTCAAATCCTGCCAGTACCTACAACAGACTCTGAACGAAGTCCTCCGCCTGTATCCCGTTGTCCCTCAGAACCGCCGATCAGCCGTCAGAGACACAACCATCCCACGAGGTGGTGGCCCAGACGGCCTTCAGCCCGTCTACGTCCGCAAGGGTCAGTCGGTTATGTACAGCACTCACGCTCTGCAACGCCGCAAGGATATTTGGGGTGAAGATGCCGACCGCTTCGATCCCGACCGCTGGACGGACCGGAAAGTTAGCTGGGATTACATTCCGTTCAACGGTGGACCGAGGATCTGCATCGGTCAGCAGTTTGCCCTTACCGAAGCCGGATACGTCATGGTCCGATTGCTCCAGCGTTTCGATGACATCGAGGATGTTTACCCGGATAGGAGAATCCGTTATGGTCTAACGCTCACTAGCTGCCCTGCGGATCCTACTACTGTACGACTGCACGAGGCTGCGGATGCGTGATCGGGATATGAACTAGCAGGTTTAGCGATATTAAATTGAATTCAAGTTGTTGATACCATTTGCTGCATTGATATGTTGCCAACCAATCATGTACTATTCAAACAACCAAACTCCGCAATTCCAATTTTATAAATGAAAATGTCATAACCCTGATCCAATGCTATGCCTCTTCAAGGCCTCCTTCCACAGAACCCTCAAATACCCTGCCCCTTTCACAACTGGATCTTGAGGAATCGGCACCGCCAATGTCTCTGCCCGGACAGCATGTAAATCCTCAATAAGCTTGGACCCGTTCTCCGGGCTGCAGTGAGGCGATCCCTACCAATCGTTAGCCTCATAAGCTCTTCCTACCAGCTAAGATAACCTACATCTGGTGAAAAGGCTATATATGTGCACCCCTCTTCATCAGAGACATCTGAATGTGCCGTCCCGGCTGGATAGATGATTACATCGCCTGCGTCGAGAGTTACAAGGGCCCCAATTGGCCCGGTATTGGCCTCGCTCTTGGATGTTAGACAGGTGTTTGCATCACCCGTTCCTACACCAAGCAGTACTTGCGACGAGCCACTGAGGATTCCTATACACTTGTCAGTTTACAATCAACCCTTTTGTAAAGAAATAAGGAAGCTACCATAGCACTGATGCGCATTCCGATGGAAATATCTTTCCCGCGGAATAGCTTTGTTGACTGGTCCCTTTCTCTTCAGTTAACCCTGCACATATGATTATATCCAGGAGTAAGTCAAGCGAGCTCAGCTTACCCGTCTCTCCCATCCGTTCTCCTCAATAAACTTCTGGCTTGATTCTTCTGTCACCGGCTCGGGGAGTGCTTTCCGATATACCAAGACGGGAAGCGGACTGTTAGGGGCGTAGGGTGTTGGTGGGAGAATGTAGGTCTGTGGTTGATTTGGAGGGGCCATTACGGAGGGCATTTTCTTCTTTTATTTAGGAAGTGAAGTGCTTTAAGACGGTGTCGATTTCCGTGGTGCTTGGATGGTTTACAAGGGCGGAATTTATAGAAAGTTGTACATATGCGGGGTTTTCCGATTCGATTGCATAATAACAATAGGGCTCTTTTCTTGGGTGCTTCTTTTTGGTCCGCCTTTAGATCTAATTGAATATGTCTGTGTTTAATTATGGAAGAAGATGCTTGTAATTATTCAGTGCATGGTTAATTATGTATGTGCTAGTATATATATCTGGAGTAGTACTAATTTCAAGTTATCATAGGAAAGAATCGAAAAGACTGGAAAAGTAGCAACCTCAGAATTATGACCCATTCACCTTATTGTTTGTATACTGACGCAACTTGTCCCGATCCATGATATATGTCTCCCGAACAGGGTCTCCTTCATACTCATGGACCATCCATGGACCATCCCCAGTATCGGTAATAGCTGTATCGGCTTCCTTCGACCAACCCCAAGTCAAATTGGCGGGACGGTATGATGGGTCAGACTTCATTCGCTTAATAGCAGAGACATGGAGCTTCGCATTCCAAGGGATATGGCGAGGCTCACCACGAGGTGGCGGCCACATTACATCCTTCCATTTTCCATCAGGTTGCAACTCCATACGCCGAAGGGGTAGATACTCCATCAAACGCCAGGACAAAACGCTGGTAAACGGTAGTACATCTCCATACTCCAACAAGTCATGGATTACACCTTTAGTGGCACCTAGATGAAGCGCATTCAGGAAATTCTTCTGAGCTGGTGATTTCTCGGAGCCGCCGACATTATCCGAATCGTATCCTTCATTGCATTCAAATTGTTTCATTTTGTCTGGATCAAGTAGCAGCCCAGCTCGAAGCGCTTCCTGGACCATCCACACGAGAGGCGCATGGCTTAGTGGCCAGTCTTCGTCAGCTCCGAGATTCCATCCGCCACCGACATCTGCATGGCCGCCGGGGAACCATATCTCCTCCGCATCCTGCATGCCGTCATCGTCGTCGTCATTATCTGATCTGACATCCTGGCATTTGCTAGGGGCACTTTCCGTTGGCTTTCCAGGGATATCCGAACCAGGAGCGGCGTCGTTACAGATATGGATTTGCGGAATGTCCACTTTAAGAGCGTCCCCATCCTCCTTAGATTTCTGGGTCTTATGTGAGATGTCAGGAAGATGGTGTTTGAGTCGACGAGGTTTTCGAGTATCCGGTTGATCACCAGTAAGTTGCCGCAACAAAACAGGCCGAAACTTTGTCCGCCGCTCATCAATACTCACAGCATGCCTAACAATCTTAGTGGCAGGCATAGTATCGATATTAACTTCGAAATCGGCCACACTATTAACCGCATCAAACATGCCCAGAAAATGCACACGGGGCATCGGCCTAGAAAGCGTCTCGCGACAAGCTTTCATGACCGAAAACGCTTTACGCTTCTCTTCTCGTTCATTATTCTTGCTCAGTTTCCACCCTGCGAACGCGTCCCACACGAAGGGGAGTACTTCTTCATTATCTGGTCCAAGGAGACCGACGTAATCGAGCATCTCGTTTAAAAAGCGAGCTGTGTACGCCCCGCGCGAGAAACCGAAGATAAATATCCTCGTTCCCTCGCAGTAATGGCGCATTAGAAAACGGTACCCGCCGAGGACATGTCGGTCGAACGATTTGCCTAGGGCAAGGTTTAGGGCCTTACTGTTGCCGATTTTACCCCTTTTTTGGATCGTTGTGCTGGCCAGGGATCCTGGGGTTATGTCCGTTCCGATTCCGGCTGTTTTGGTCAATTCTTAGGTTCTTGGAATTGGTAGATGGTGTCATACGTTGGTAGTAGCATACTGCATGTAGTTAGCATCAGTGTTCCCAGAGGAAAGAGGGAAATCTTGCATTGATCATCAGTTCGCACTAGCATCCGGCAGATTTTCAAAACGTTAGTGTCGGTGCCATCGGCTTGGAAAGTGTTCCCTGTTCCATCGAAGCATAGAACTATTTGTCGCTGCTTGTCAGGCATGGTTACCAAGACTTCGAACTAGAATAAATGTTAGTTTATGCAAGAGCAGGGAAGCAGTCACATTTTATATGTATCTGCTTCCTGCACTTCACCCGTCCCATGTTGAGAACTAAGCTAGCTACATAGACTATTTTTACTCTCCATCTATCATCTCCACTCATCTTCACAGTTCTGTATGATCGCGTCGATCACTATTAGTGCACGAACACCTTGGCGTAAGGAATAATACGATCTGCATCTGTTCTTGCTGGTTGATTGGGTGATCCGAGTTAGACTTTGTGCTCTGTTGGGAATCCTTGCCTGTTAGGGGTGAATAATTTGGTGGCTTGCCTGGATGATTTATATTCGATTGACAGCCAGACAATTTGACAGATGTTCATCTGGTGGGTTGAGTGTATTATAGCTTACCTAGCTGGGTCTTGGTTATTTGAACTCTTCCCTTCATTCGAGAAGTTACTTCATCTTTTGATTATTTTCGAGTGACATTGCTTTGTTGAATCTCTCCGTTGAGGCTGGAAATAAGACATGGAGATTTCCTATTATCCGTGGTTACATACAAACTGGAGGAGTTTTGACGAGTGCCATTTCAGCTTGGTGAACCTTTGTATCAATGCAACACCACCGACAGCTTTCAGTGTATGCATTCTCAGATCAGCGGAGATGTCTCCGTTCTCGTATCAGCGTTATAACACGCAGTCAGTAAGAGAGTGAGGATAAGCACTGTAAAGCGACCGGATAGCGATTAGAAAAAGATGGATAAGAGAGGGTCATGACTAAAGGCATTATAGAATAAGCTGCTATCGTCCCACGGCGAATTCAAATGACCGATCCCCTTTCCCAATTGGAATGGGATTTACATTGTTGTCATATAATGTCCGCTCAAAGTACCTTACTCTGCCATCGGGCCTTAGCAGGAGTACCGTCTGTTTCTGGGTCCCATATGCGCCAGTCATATAACTCTGATCCAAACCACCGTCTGTTTTATCGTCTACCCCGATCTTATCATCGACACATGCAGCGGCTATCTCATCCGCTGCTCTGTCCCGCTTTTCCTTCGCCCCGATGACAGGGATAAAGATGCTGTTCCTTAACAGGTGAATGGATTTCTCAGCTGGTTCATGTTCCGGAAGCCTGGGAAGGGTATCTGTGCTTAGAACCTGGAGAAGGCGATCAATAAGCGCGGATTCATCTGCGTTTGCCTCAGCATGCGCATTAATAGCTTCCTCCATTAATCTCTCCCCATCGAGGATTTTCGGCCACGAGCGGTCGCAAAAACTGGTGTTGCTGAGACCGCGGGTCTGGCCTTTTCCAGTAGCTACCCAAGGGATATGTTCCATATCTGAAGAGCGATTAGATACAATAGCCAACGGCTCAGTGACGTAACCGCAGACCAGACTGAACCCGCCAACTGTGTTGAGCGAGTCGCTGGATACTAAGCTCTGGACAAAATCTCGGGTACTCTGGTTGCGACCCGGAGGCATGGTCAGCCAGCTGTTTACTATGGTCCCGCGACTATGCACGCCAGTGGCTTGGTCGGAGGATTTCTCTCGGTAGTTGGTTAGTACGGCGACTTTGCCTTCGGATGTTACTCCCATCCATGTACCTTGAGTGGCTCGAGCGAGATCTCGCGAACTTAGGACGTGAGAGTTCGGATCAGGCCACCAGTCGGCGGATGAAGTTGGACGACGGAGGTATTCCTGGTCCTTTATATTAGCTGGGACTGGTAGAAGTATAAGGTTGATTTCATACATCTCTGTTGTCAATTATAATTAAAGGGTAAGAGGGATGGGCGGTGGAGATTAGAGCGATACACATGGTGGTACGTATGTATGTGAATAATAGACAGACAGGTATACGGGTAGACTAGGGACAGTAGGATATTTATTTATAGGAGAGATAAAAACCTGTTGGGTAGGAAGGAGGAATCTTGCAGACTAAGTGGCTGATTGAATTGTTTTTGGTTGGGTTGAAGAAGGAAGAAGAAGAAGAAAAGTTGATGAGGAAGTTGAATTCAATTCAGTTCAGTCTCCCCACATTTACACACTTTCTTTTCTTGTATTTCTTCTTGTATTCTTGTTTACTACCTGGTCCTGGTGGATATTGTATATATTCTATCTATTTATTATACACAGTGTTATAATCTATCTCCCTTCTTCTACCAGTCACAAATCTAGATAATTACAATAGAGTGCTATTGATTTTATTTTATAGATTACTATCAGATACATTCTAGAATAATTCGATATACTAAAACTATCTATCAGACATCATGACATCAAACAAGGAAAAAAAAAAAGGTACAATACATACATGGCCGATTCCATGGCCGAACGCGGTTTGCTGCACATCATCAACAATCAGGCAGCATCACTTTCTCGTCTTCTCTTCTTCTCTTTGATCCACCACAATGTGGAAGTAATAGTGGATTCCTCCTACTCTTCTGGATCAATAGTAGCAACTCCTTACTATTTCTAACTGGCTCCGTCTCAGCTGTTGTTCCCGCTCTCCCCCCCGCTTTGAGATCGATCTTTCTTTTTCTATCGGCGTCGGATCGTCCTTTCGCTTTCTGCCTTCTCTACTTTTTATAACAATTCCAATCCCAACATCTTCAGGTCCAGGACTCTGTCCTAATTTACTGCCATCATGTTTGGGATCTTCGCTGATCTGTTGTCGTAAGTTTCGACTTTTTCGATCTCCGATGGTTCCGCATCGCTCGGCTGTGTTAGTTGGTGGGCAGATCTGCTAACACCACTTAGATCCGCTCTGACTATCCTCTTGCCTGTCTTTGCTTCCTACAAAGCTCTTCGCTCGTCTGATCCGTCCCAGCTGGCACCATGGTTGATGTACTGGGTGGTTCTGTCGGTGATTCTGTTGGCGGAATCATGGACTGTGTTTATTCTAGGATGGTATCATCTGGTCTACTTTAAAAAGCTCATGGTGAATTCAAGCTAACCACTGATGATCTAGGATCCCATTCTATAGCTGGCTACGTCTATTTTTCTTCGCTTACCTTGTCCTCCCTCAAACCCAGGGCGCGCGCATCTTCTACCAAGACTACGTGGATCCGTTCCTGGAGCGTCACGAGCGGGAAATCGAAGAATATATCGGTCGCCTCCACGAACAGGCCAAGCGTATGGGCCTCCAGTATTTCTATCAGCTCGTGGAATTGGTTCAGGAGAAAGTTCTGGGTCGCCAGCCTCAGCGTCCTGCCGCTCCACCCGCTCCCATGGGAACAGCTAGCTATGTCCAGTCCCTTCTTAGTAGCTTCAATCTCCCCACCTCGACGGAGAACAAATCCGCTGGACTCTCGAGCGACTGGTTTTCGGCGATCGGGTCGGCCGTGGCATCGGTGACATCTAGCGGGAAGAGCCATGAGGCACGGGCGGAGGAGCTTTCAGCGAGCGGAACGCTGTTTCCCCGCGAGATGGCATCGATGTCGCGGGCGGAGAAGGCGCAATTTCTGTCTAGCAAGCGGGATCAGTTGGATGTGCTGCATAGAGCGCTGACCAAGGAACAGAGCAACCTGGGAGACGCAGACACCGAGACGGATGACCTTGCATATGGAGTACCGCTGAAAAAGAACCGGAGTGACAATTCATTCGACCGGATTGAACATGACGATTTGGGTGGCGCGGGGGAAAGACGCACGGCTAGCGGCGGATGGACTTCGGGGTGGTTTGGGGGTGGAGATGGCGAAATGCGGCACCGAGAGTAGATGAATTAGCTAGTCAGTATGATAGATGGCGAGGATGTTGTGTTTTATCAAAGATGATATGGGGGAGATTAGAATATTGCTGAATTTATGATTGATTCGTATTGGACATATCCAAGGATAGACGGTATTCCCATGGATAATAGAGAGAAAAAAGAAACCATGGAATTCCAGAACAACCAGTGGATTAGAGGAGAGAATGCCTGATCAATCAATAGTACTAGGAAGTAAGTACTTGGTAGTAGTAGAGATGTATGAACAAAGGGATGATGGGACGAAGAAGAATAGGCCGTGTTCTTTGTTAGAATCGATGAATAGGGAGTTGACCAGGTATCAATCAATTAATATCCAATTAATAAATATTTCTAATCTAGACAGAAATCCAGAACAGGAGTTAGTTAGTTAGTTCATGCATAAACATGCGATGATGTTGTGGCTGTGAGAGGGAAGAAGTAAGTATACAGAGAAGAGGCGAATAAAGAGTTGTATAGAGCAAATAGAACACAAAAATAAATCCTTTCAGGACAACTCGTGTTTCCCAAAGAGACATTTGAAATCTCCTATCTTTTTTTTAATTCTTTTTTCTTTTTTATTGTAGAAGAGAGAAATCGTGGTGGTTGTCAACACACAAACTGCTACTTTTTCCGCTTTTTTTTCTGACTCCGAAATCTTTTTTTCTCCCCTCAATCTTTTTTCTTCCTTCTTTTCTTTCTCTCTTTCTTCCCTCTACATCATCTATCGTCGGGACCACGACGCTTGTTACTGTTTGTGGTCTTTTCCTTTTTTCTCTTCGTTCTTTTTTTCTTTTTTTGTTTGGAGAAAAAAAGAAAGAGAAAAAAAACCCATAAAAAAATCACCCTATACCCTGTCAGGTCTTTGATTGCGGGTTCTGGTGTTTCCGACCCTGTTTTCACACCTTGACATCACCTCCTCCCTTCCCTTTAAAAAAAATATCATATCACTCTACTTACTTCTCTAACCTCCCTTTTTCAACCTGTCTAATGACATCGATCCCTCCGAAGCCAGGCCTTCAACCGCAAGGACAGTCCACTTCCAACCAGGCCACTTCCTCGCATTCGTCTTCGCCTTCGCTTAGTGGGAAATCCTCGCCCCTGGAGCCTTCGTCCACGGCCACGGCCTCCAGGACCTACGCCAACGCCACCAAGAAGTCCGCGACGGACTCAACCGCCGCTCCCGTCACCGTGGGCGGTTCCGCGCAACATGGGAAGTCGACCTCAGTGTCTTCTGTGAGCGGCAAACCCATGCAGCAATCTCAGCCTTCCGGCGTCACCATCGTCAATGGCGGCCCGGCTCCATCCTCTCAAGGCGATCACTCTAGAAAGCCTTCGGTGACCATCACTTCTGCTGGCACCTCCGGCTATATGCCCAACGGCGGTCCTGCCAGTCGTCCGAACAGCCTGCAGTTTGGCTTCGCGAACCAACAGACATCCCCCAACATGGGAAATCCCGCTGTTCCTGCCAACCAGTCGCAACCCGGCCTAGGCGCTCCGTCCATGAATCCTCGAGTGACCTCTCCTCAGACCTCTCCGTCGCCCATTCCTCAACAAACTTCGAGTGGTGGCCGTCCCCCGCCATCATCATACCAGTCTCAGGGAAATATTCCGAACTTTGGAAGCTTTGGTGATGCGGGAGATAACAATGTACGTTTTTTTGCTCTTGTTTTTTTTTTTT
>MVGC01000224.1:0-36384 GCA_003589665.1 Aspergillus sclerotialis | reverse complement strand
TGGCGGAGGGGGAGGAGGTGTTCTGTTGCGGGCGGGGGGCGGGGTCGCCGGGCTGGACGAGTTGATTTATTAGCTTGTTTTGTTTTGTCTTGTTGAGGGAGAGAGGGAGTCAGCCTACCATCCGCTTAACATCACCAACGTACAGCCCGCTCAGAGTCTCACGGGCTTCATCGCTGTGACCGACATCCTCGAAGGCTTCGGTAGCGTCCTGACCGGCGACGTCGAGGAGGACTTCTTCTCCTCCGCTGTTGTTGAGTTGTTAGTTTCTGTGTTTATTTTGGTTTATGTACCCTTTTCTCTGTAGAAGGTAGGTAGGTATGGGCCTGTCGAGGTGGGCAGAAGACGTACGGGTGCTCGTCAACGAAGCGAGAGCAGTCGTAGACCTTCTCGTGGATAACGAGGTAGAGGTCTTTCTTGGTGTTGTGCTCGGCGATTTCTTTAAGGGTGAGTTCTTTGGCGGCCATTGTGCTGGTTTTTTTTCTTGGGGTTGTTAGTGAGACGATCGAGTGGTTTATTGATTGAGTGAGAGAGCCGGAGAGAGAAATGAGGAGAGAAAGAGGAGAAGCTGAGCCGGGGCTGAGTGAGAGAGTGGGAGGGAGTCGGAAGCGGATCCGGGTGACACCACGGGGATTATGCGATTATGTTCAGGGAGGGGAACTGGAATTGGACTTACTTGGGGTTGTTAAGAAACAGAATAAAACAGGAGAAGGAAGAAGAAAAGAGAGAAACAGATAGAAGGACAGATAGAGAAGGACTGAGCGAGGAGAGAGAAAGAGTGAGAGAAAGAGAGAAAAGAAGAAGTCGGGGAAAGAAGAAAAGGAAGGGGAAGTGCAAAGAGAAACAACCAATGACAGCCGTTGAATTTGTACTGTACCAACTTTCTTGTCCCCGGTTAAGCCCGTCGGTTCTTTGATTCTACACATGCTGTTTTATATCTGTCTCTATAACAACTTTCATAATATACTCTATTGGACACTTGTCTATCCGACCTCGGAACACATTACACATTATACACTACCAACCCCGAATCCATTGTAGTGTAAGACGGATCTCTTTACCAAAACAGGACAGCAGATGAGCTTTCAACTATCAATTATCAAGCCAACTGGCCTTTTTGTCTCCACTTGATTTGATCTCCCTCAACTCTTTACAGTACTACTTGGCGGACCAGCGTCCGCACTCCGTTACGTACAGTACAGCCTGCCTGTCTTGCTCCGCCAAATTAATTCCGCCCTCGACCTCCGTCGTGATGGATCCTTTTTAACCTCGGGGGGTCAACCGGGTAACGTGCTCGGGATTGCCACGGAGACCCAACCGCTCTTTACTCCATCTTGTCCAGGGTTGGTCTGGTTTTGACATGATCGCCGATTCAGCCACTAAATCGGAATTTTCCAGATTGATTTACTACTATTGATTGACTCCGTGGGTAGATTACCAAGTACTGAACTGTAGGAGATTATTAGGTCTGTCATATGACGACTTGTTGTAAACAGGGCCAATCACCTATATAAGCCTCATATCTTGACTTATTGACGTCTTTCTGTTTTGCTGTCGGTTTATACGGTGCTATGGTGAATCTGAATAGAGCGACTCGTCTGGTATAGAATAAAAGACATAGAATGGAATTCTTTCATCCAAACTGAGCGTGCTTGGCCAAGTGGCTAAGGCGCCCGTCTCGTAAACGGGAGATCGTCGGTTCGATCCCGACAGTGCGCAATGAATTTCATTTTTATTTTTTTTCTCAACATCAAAATTAATATCAAAATGAAGACTGATTGATTTGCTATGAATTAATTTTGTTGGTTCAAATCTTGAATCGGTGTCTTTTTATTGTCGCCAACCAGGCCAATCCAATTGTTCCTATATACAATTCAATCGATATCAATAATCCAAAGAATATATTATAGTCGTTACATGTCGTCATCCGTCAAACTGAAATATCGTAAAGTAATCCTGACGCCAAATTGCTGCTCTATAATCCAATGCAAAGGTTTGCTCAATCGAAGGTTAGCGAAGCATCATTTCGCTGGCACTCGCTCATAAAATACAATATACGCCTGCTCGTTCTGTAGCCGATCCTTGTACCGGAGATCCCGAGGGTTGAAATCCGTTGCTCGTTCATCGTCGAACTTTCGCCAGCATTGTCGTTGTGCGTCTTTCACCAGGGAGATGTAATGTCCGCTGCTCATGGAAGACCCAATGTGCCGTAGAACTGCATATGCGTCGTAGCTGAATGGCCCAGTTGTTGCCGATGGCGGAGCCATGTCCTGCGCATTGTTTCCTGATCCGTTGGGCTGGTTGGGAGACGAGAAAACAAAATCATCCATTTTGAGTCCATGAAGCGGGAACTCGATTGGTGTGTGAATCTTGCGCGCAATTTGCGTCTTAGATGCCGAGAATCGCTTAAAGTGTACTACCAAGATCTGGGGCGCTCGGGTGATGATGATCTGTTTCGTCGCTACACGTTCGCATTTGCAGTACGGACATTTCCACACCTCATCTCCGCTCAACATCTCCTCCTGGCAATAACTTTGAAGGCACTGATATATATCTCCACGCCGGACGGGGGAATCTCGACGCTGATACTATAAAATGCTTCATATGTTGTGGACGTCCGCTTGCACGTCGTACACCGAAGTCTGCTGGCATGTTGGCCAGCAAATAGGGAGGAGATGAAAGACTCCTCCCGATGACAGTATCGGTCCCATTCAATCCTCGAAACCTTGGGAACAGGCATCTTCTCCCGCTGCATCTCCTCCTCAAACGTCAACGGTCGCAGCGGTGTTCTCTGCCAGTTAACATTCAAGTCTTCGTGCAAACAGTCAACAATAAAGTCAAAGAACTCCTTGGAATCCTGCTGGCGATCAATGGCCCATTCGTGGTTCAGTCGTCCGGAGAAATTCCGGAACGATGTCGGCTTAATCACTTCCACGTCATTCTTCCACAGTGACCGAATCAGATTCGCATATAGCCCTGGCATCACCCCTTGTGATCCTTTCCAATTTTTCTGAATGTAATACCGGAATCGGTCATCGATGAAGAATTTACTTAGCATAATGGTTGCGCTCAGACATTGGATAGTCGAGTTCATATAGCAGGTGACGCCGAAGTTGACCAGCCCGGTTCGGGGAAGCTTAAGGCGACCCAAAACAGAGTTGGAGGTATAAAGCGCTGTCTTGATAGCGGAATTTTGGCGCCCCAACGGTGGTTGAATTTGCCGTCCATTCGAAACACCACTATAACTGCGCCGTGGAACAGCAGGCGGAGGTCGTGAGGGAGCAACAGGAGGGACAGGCGCTGCATAATTGGGTGCCGGGGGTGCCGGAGACCGAGTCTCTGGTAAAATCATCGACTGTCGGATGGCCTGAGGTTCCGGGAAACGACGCAAGAAATCTTCGTAGCTATGGACAAATGTAGGCGACTCGGTCTCATGGTCATCAGCTTCTGGTTCTTCGGTGAGCGGCTCCTCTCTCATATAAGCACTGGTGTCGATTTCTTCATTCTTCATTTTCTCCATCCAGGCTGTAAGCTCGTCTGAGTTCAATGGGGTAAACTCGCGGAGCCTCCTTTTCCTCACTTCTAAGCTTGAATTGGCGCTTGCCATGGTCGGTACTCTCCCAAGCGGTCGGCCTGGTTTTCTAACCGGTCTCTTTAGCTGCATTGAGCCCGTAACAGCGGTGGTCGACGAAATGGCTAGAGACTGTGCACCAAGAAGATCGATCCATGCATCCAGGCCTCCTAACAGGAGCGCAGGTGGCCGCCCATCCTTCAAAGGTTTGTAGGCATTAAATTCGTAAAGCGTGTCATGCAGGGCTCTGAGATGAGGTGCGGTTGTCCCAACAGGAGACCCTGCAAGGTAGCTGACAGAATCTGTCTGCTGATCATAATAAACAACCATATCGAACTCGTTACGCCGCTCAAACAGAGACTGTTCGTGCTCCGGGGAAACCACCAAGCGTTCTTCAAGCTCCTCGGCAGACACATTTTCCTTCAGCACGACTGGTTCAATGCAAATGACTGATTTTGCATAAACATGTCCATTATCAAACTGATCTCGGGGACGTACGTCAATCAACAAAACGTTGTACTTTCGAAGGTAATCAAGGAGATCGTGCGCACTGATGGTGGCACTGTGTGGGATATCCGCGGTGCTGCTTTTAACATCTTTCGCCGGGTGAATGCCATTCGGAGTTCGTGACCTGTAAGGGTTGTCGTCGAAGCGAGTTGGGCTGCCACGAGGTGAGTTTCGAGGCGAATTAACCAGTTGTGAATATCTAGGGTTATTTGGGCGCATGCTTTCCATCGAGGTCCTCGGCGGGTTCGAAGGTGGCTGAGTTGGTACCGTCCACACTGGACTATAGGCAGGATCTGGAGCGCGAGGTAGTGATGTGTCTAGGGGAATTTTCGGCGGCAAAACAGGTACATTGGGCGACGAGCTCATGCTGCGAGGCCCCATTGGACGGCGCGTCGGCGAACCAAGGGATGAACTGTATCTTGCTTGAGCCAAGTGCGACGATGGCCGTGGCGGATAATCATCTAATGGTCCCTCCGGTGAAGGCATTGCGACAGCATCTTGTCCGGTAACGTCTTGACTTTGAGCAGTCGTGGTAGATGAGGGGGGCTTCAGTTTCGCAAACCGCTGAGCAAGGATATCCTCCGTGGGTGCTGAAAGCCTATTATATTTCCCAACCAAATCTGATGTCCGCTGATACTGCGACGGACTCGGCATCCTCAGAGAACCGTCCGACCCAGATTCCGATCCATTTTGCCGCCCTCGAGGAGGGGTGCCCGCACCCAAGACCTGCGATGTTGGAGAATCCATAGCTGAGATGCCCGTAGGTTTGACATTGCTCGTGAGATTATCTTCCAGAATTTCCTGTTTGACCTGGTCCATTGAGCCTTGTTTTGATCGTATAGCCTGCCAGTCATAGTAAGTCAATCGTACTCCGAAGAAAATATTATTGAGTAGTAGTGATCCATCTAGGTGCAAAGATTTAGTTCCACACTTACCGCCATCAAGTCCGCAAACTGCTTGTACCATCCTGGGCTTTGATTGATAGCTGCTCGATACTCGGGATGGTTGGGAATAAGGTTGATAGTGATCTCAGAGGCTCGAAGGTACTGTACGTAGGCCTTATCATGTTGGTATTTATCTGCGAAATCTATAGATTGATCAATCGCCTCTCGAGCCTTTCTCAGTAGCACATTAATCTATAAATCATTAGCCATTTCAGAAACCCCCGTCAACGCATTCACCGATGACATACTGGTGTATTATCATTAACATCCAACGACGCAGCCTGATCTTGTAGATCCTTTATATTCGGAAATCTTGGTGGTGGCCGAGATCCAAGTGGGGAGGAATGGTTGCCATTCTGATAAGAACCTGGTCTGCTGATCTGGCCCCTACCGGGAGACATGCCAGCAAACGACTGAGGTCGATTGCCATGCCAGGGCGCAAAGCTTGGAGGAGAGGGCAGAGTCGCTGCATCGGGAGACATAATATCAACGGCGATAGAGAATTAACACATGTTCCAAAGATCAAAGGAGGTGCGGCGGGGAAATTCTTTGACTCGTCACGGGAGGTGGTGAGGAGGTCGGGGACTTGAGATGAAGGCGGAGGAGAAACAAAGGCAGATGAGTAACGAGCGAAAGGATGAAGGGATGAGGATGCAAGTAGAGGGCGAGTGAGTGCTTGAGAAAGGAAGAATGAAGCAAAGGCAGAACAGTTCGAAGCTGCGGGTAGATTCTGGGGTAATACGCGTAAAATACCGGATACCGGATCATCCCCCCTTCAATACTCACCGCCCTGGATTATGACGCCACACTTGAGGCTTATCGGCTGAGTCAGCAGTCAAGCTTGTATTGCTGGAGTTGGTCTATCGGTTCGATGTCTCTGCCTGTTCTGTTTTCCCTCCTTCATCATCCCTTTCGGCCTGTTGTTCCTATTCCTTGCTGACTTATTTCCCTTTTGACCTTGTAATTTCCAGTTTTTATACGCTGGTCTATCTCCGTCCGGCTTATTTCCTGTCGACGCCGTGTTCAACGTCATCCAGGGCCGTCTTAACCTTCCGGATCATTAAATAGCTCCCAATTTCGTGACTACAACTTCTATCACATCACCGTCACCATGGCGGGCTGGTTCTCTTCGACTTCGCCGCTCGATGAGCAAGTTGAGCGGGCAACGTCGTCGTCATTGTACGTTATTTCATACCCCGCCTGCGACGATCAATGCACGGGAGATGTCCCGTTAGACGGCAAGTTCTCTAACTATGTCTAGGGAAGATATTGCCCTCAATCTAGAAATCTCCGACATGATTAGGTCGAAAAGCGTCCAACCCAAGGAAGCGATGAGGTCGTTAAAGCGGCGACTCGAGAATCGGAATCCCAATGTGCAGCTTGCGACATTGAAGGTTAGCTAATAGTCTCCATAGTGCGGGCGTTTCTTGTATTGACGAACTTTTACTCAACCAGCTGACCGATACGTGCGTTAAAAATGGCGGTACTCATTTCCTAGCTGAAATTGCCTCACGCGAATTTATGGATAACTTGGTTTCGCTCCTTAAAGCTGATGGTGCACCGCTAAATACGGATGTCAAGGAGAAGATGTTAGAGCTGATCCAGAACTGGGCGTTGGCAGCCCAAGGGCGAATGGACCTCATGTATGTTGGGGAGACTTACCGGAAGCTACAAACTGAAGGGTTTCGATTTCCCCCCAAATCGGAAATTAGCGGCAGTATGCTAGAGAGTAGCGCGGTATGTTTTGTTCTATCTGCTGGAACTCTTTCCCAGAGGTTTGTGTGCTGATTAGATTACGCTATTAGCCCCCGGAGTGGATTGACTCGGATGTCTGCATGCGTTGTCGAACACCCTTCAGCTTTATGAATCGTAAACACCATTGTCGAAATTGCGGCAACGTCTTCGATGGCCAGTGTTCCAGCAAGAACCTCCCTCTTCCCCACCTGGGTATATTGCAGCCGGTTCGAGTGGATGATGGCTGCTACGCCAAATTAACCGCAAAGCCTTTTTCGCCATCCACTTTATCGGATCGGTCCGCTTTCAAGAACAATTCAATAACGAAGACTAATGCGATGGAACCCCGAGCGGCAAGAACAGAAGGAGGCTACGACGATGATTTGCGACGGGCATTACAGATGAGTTTGGAGGAAGCCCAAAGTAAAGCTTCAGCTGGTTTTGTCCCGCAGTCTAAACCTGCCCCGGAACCAGCCAAGACACATCCCAATCAGACCAATGTTGATGAAGAGGAGGATGCAGATTTGAAAGCTGCCATTGCAGCGTCCCTGCGCGATATGGAAGAGCATAAGCAAAAATACGCAGCCACATTGAAGAACACGGCTGTCAATGAAAGTCCTACGCGCGTATCCACAAATGCTACGCCAGTCCCCAAGAATCCTTACGAACTCAGCCCTGTTGAAGCAGAGAATATCCATCTTTTCTCCACTCTGGTTGACCGACTACAACACCAGCCTCCAGGCACTATTCTACGAGAGCCTCAAATCCAAGAGTTGTATGAAAGCATTGGTGCTCTTCGACCTAAACTTGCAAGAAGCTATGGGGAAACGATGAGCAAGCATGGTATGTAATGTCGCCTATAGTTACCAGAATAATCATGGTTGACACTGCTGTCTAGATACACTTCTCGACCTACACGCTAAACTGTCCACGGTTGTGCGATATTATGACCGCATGCTAGAAGAGCGCTTGTCGAGTGCCTATATGCAGCATAACCTTGGATATGGCCCCGTGCCGGGTAGTGCCCAATACCCGAACATATACCCTTCAATGCCGCCTCAAGGAACTAATGGAAAAGCCGGAGTTGAGAACTTTTATTTTGGAAATCAGTCCTCTGAAAATCAACACCCACACGCTACACCATATGCTCAGCCGTCGTTAGAGAGGGAGAGCTCCCAAAGGGCTGCATCTCGCGGTGCTCCGATGAGTCCTAGCATGTACTCACAGCCGCCTCCGATGGCACATAAGGCCGATCCAAATACTCCGCCCTGGAATGGCAGTACTTATCCTGTGTCCTCTCCTCAACCCTCCAATATCAACCAAACATATCCGTTAAGTCCCACGGCATACCCGACGCCAGGCGCCCCAACTGGCTCGGCTCAGTATTATGCTCCGCCAACGCATTCGACAGGCTCTAATACAGTACAGCCTCGATCTGGAGAGGCGGAAGCACATTATCAGCCATCCCCGGTGATGCAACGCGAATCGCAATACCCTCCAGGGGTTTCGCAGAATGTTTCTCTACCAAGTGCACCGGAGCAGCCACCGTCAGTGGAGCAGGTACAATCGCCGGGATACCGGCAATTCCCTGAAACGCCCCATCAAATGCAGCAAAATAACCAACCAGTGCTTCAACAACAGCCAACAGAGCCAAGCCCCCAGTCCTATTATTACCAGCAACAACCTCCCCAAATGCCGCCATACCCCCAGACGGCGCCTATTCCCCACGGAGGATACGCTATCCCAGATGCTTCGCCGTCTGGTGGACAAGCACCCACGCATCATTCACCTCCTTCCCGACCAGTTGTTGAGGAGAGCTTGATTGAGCTGTAGGATATTTTGGACATGGCGTTTTTGTTCCTTAACGTTCTTCAGTTGTTTGTGATGTTATACATGATACCAGCTGACTCGGTGGTTTTCGTTATGAAACTATATTTACCTTCTTTGATGATATGATATTTTGTTTATAAGGAGTATACCTCAGTGTTTGTGTGTGTTTGTAAGAGAAATTGGAAGACTCTAATAGTATTGATTGATTCCATTTGCGGAAATCCTGACAGATTTGATGGATAAATTACAGGATGGTATGGTAAACGGTAATGTACTGTAATACACGCTTTTCCGTTTGCCTTTCGACTTTGGATCTTCTTCAGTCCTGCAACCTCCAATGCACATCCTTCGTCTGATTGATTCTTGTCCTCAGCGATGATTCGAGGCTTATTCTGCCATTGATCCTTACTTTCCTTGGTCCTTTTCTTTTCTCATACTTGACATCTGACTCCCTGCATATCCTTTGGTTTGCTGTGACACCTAACAACGGGCAATTACATCCATGCCCCGACCTCATTAACCCATCCCGGCAACAGGTGTTTCGTTTGCCGCCATGCCGACCTCCAACAACACATCATCCCCAGTCAAGCGACCCGGTCTGGGCCGCCGAGCCATCTCGTCGCACGCCGTTGTCACGCGCGGTACGCCCTCGAATCTTGGTGATCCGTCAGACGTGCATACAGCTAGCAACACTGCCCACAACCAAAGAGTTCACCACCACCGTCCTCACCGAGCCCATGTTGTCGGTGGTGCTCATCGTACCCACGCTCGCAACCCTTCCTTCGGAAAGAATTTGAATAAGTTACAACGATTTACATTAGCACATATAGGTACAGAAGGAAGCGCACGTTACCATCAACGGAAAAAATCCGCTCCTTCTACTCCGGCTGCTAGTCCTGGCGGTAGTAATCACGTTCACTGGGATGGTATATTCAACGACGACGAAGGCCGTAGCCACACTGCTGCTTCGATGAAAAGAAATAACTCTAGTCCTGCGCTGCGACGGAATAATTCGAGTGTTCTAGCCAAGAAAGCTTTGGTTAACGATCGCCCGAGGACGAGTTCTGGGAAGAAGAAGACCGTTGGATTTGAGCTGGGTGACTCGGATAATGAATGGGAGGATACAACGCAGTCTCCGGAAAGTACCAGGCGTAGTTCAGTCGCCCAGGGAAAAGACAGCAGCGCAGAGAATCCTGCAGTACTGGTCGATCCGCTAACGTTTGTCAAACGGTCGTTTCCCCAAGTTCCTCGAGCTGCCAGCCTTCCTGAACCAACAAGCTTTCCAAGAGACGGTGATTTGCCGCCCAGCGAAGAAAGGAAGCAGCGTGTCGAAGAGCAGCAGGAGCCAAATAAGGAGCCTGAACATCCTGATATCGCAGCTCGTCTTCTGAGTCCATCGCATTCCGGAAAAGCTCCCCCAGCGATGTCATCTATTTCAGCTACAGGTAAACCAACTGTTCTAGATGGTATTTCACGAAATGCTTCTCTCAGCAATTTGGCCGCGAGTCAGAATAGCCCGCGGCGGACTCCATCATCATCTACTACCTTGGCAAATACTCCCGGAGGCCAAACCAATGCGACATCTTCGTCCATGGAGGGAGGGGTCTCAAGGTTCATCGTGAACAACAAATCTGGCATTCATGCATCGTCACGGAACGACTCAGATCCTAATACCCCGTCATCGTTTCTACCGCACTACCATCCGCAAACCCCACCTTCTCCAAATGCCACCTTAGCCGCCGGAAAACCCAGAGCATCTCCCCCGTCACGCCCACCAGGCAGTGAGCCTCCTTCTCGCACCCAGCAGAAACTCTGGCTGCAACGAACAGCCGCGCTCAATACATCTCCCCCTGATCCTCATGGCTCTACCGGCGTATCTCCATCTGCAATGGACCCAACTTTTATGGCCGCAGCTAATTCACGGCCGGGCCAATACGACGCTGGAAGAAGCCTTATGGTGAACGGCGGCCCCAGAACAGGGGTCGCAGTACATGGTAGCGAAGCGAAGCATATCCGCAAAGCATACGAGAAAACCGCCCTCGAACTGACCGTAGTCCGACGCTTCCAGTCTCCAACTGGCCAGAGTTTTGCCCGGTTGAGCACCATCCTCAACGAACATAAGGGCCAAACTCAGCCAGACAGCCAAGGCCGGCCGTCACTCGGAAAACCAGTCAAATCAGCGCCAGCATTAAACCATTTACGCGATGGACAACTTAGCAGAGACCAAAGGTCCAGTCCCGAACCAAAACAACTGATGGGAAGGAGAATGTCCGGTGGTAAAACTGGCACTCCCCAAGCTTATCTTCATGCGCCAGACGATCAAGATCTTAATGCGCTAACAGATTCACCAAATGATCCACCTCACCGTTTCAAATCCCAGCAGCGCGCCAATCGCATGTTTTCCACTTCTGACGAAACGTCCCACACTCATGTCACTGATGAGGAGATAGATGATACCTATTATCCTAGTGAGACTGATCTGATGATTCGAAGGATGTGGGATAGTCGTGAAGTTGCTGCTTCGGAATAATTCCCTCTCGATCTTGTCTCTTCTGATTTCTCTCGCCGCTTGACACTGCTTTTTCGTTTGCTCTCTAACTAGCATATAGGCGTTATTCAGGAAGTCGGTGTTTCTGTGTAGGGTATTGAACTTTTTTGGGGGCCTTTTAGCATTGTTCATTGCGTCTTTGTTCTTCATTGCAGATTGCAACATCGCTATATCACTAATTTAATTAAAGGTCTATAGTTAGGAGGAAGTAACAGGCAGAGTATCATCCAGCAAGGTCATACAATGATTGTTTTTTGAATGAGTCTGGTTTAATAATTTTTCATCAATCCCTAGTATCTAATATATACCTATCTCTGTCTACAAACAACGCACCTGCAAATATACAACAAATTCTAAGCCCCATTTACCCTCGCCGCATTAACCAAATACCCTTGCTCCTCCCATGCCCTGAGCGCCGCGGCATATAACTCTTTCTGCTTCTCTTGCGTCGAGACAGGACCAGTTCTGCCTCGCTGTCGACGCGATTCGGCTGTTTCAACGAATTCAAAGTCTTCGACTTCAGTACCTTGACCATCAACTTTGTTTTTGTTGGATTTGGGCTGAAGCTCATATGACCGGTACTCTGCGTTTGACCAGCCGGTTCCTGTTGAGACCGAGTTAGGCTACACTCATGATTTGGAAGGAAGAGTTGGGGGGGGGGGGGGGAGGGGATCTGCATAGGTATGCTGACCTTTTTCGCTATAGCCCTCTTCCCAATCGTCCGTTAAGAAGTGCAGAAACGCTCCATGACTGACGACGACGATCTCATTTGCTGTTTGTCTGTATAGCCACAATCTGATGTCTTTGGCGCGTTGTTCTATGGCTTTCAGAGCCGGCTTATACCGTCCAGTCTGCCTCCTAATAAGCCATGTCGTCCTCAACAACCCTACGAGAGAAAACTCACCTTACTAGTCCAACCACGCTCAACGAATCCAAAATTAACACACACGCCTAACTTTTCCACCTTCCTCCTTAAGTCATCCCCTTCACTTCCCACATCACAAGGAAAGTCACCGATTTCCTGTAAATCGGGCAACAGCACCAGCTCCACACTCCTTCCAGGAACCTTCTCGTTCTCGAAAACAGGACGGAACCCCTCAACAGCTGTAGAAATTGCTCTGGATAATGGCGATGAGACGACTAGGCCGACTTGCGAGTGATGCGGGAAGTTTTCGCGGAGTTGGTGGCATTGGACGAGTCCGTAGGGGGTTAGTGCGGGATCTATTATAGTCCACGCGGTTTGGGAGAGGTTGTGTTCGCCCTGTTTTGTGCGATTGTGAGATTTTTGGATTTGGTTTAGCTTAATTCATGGTAAACTGGGGGGGTTGTGGGTGTGAGGTGAGATGTGTCGCACCTCTGCATGCCGGACTAGATGGATTTTTGGGGGCATTTTAGGGCCTAATTGCATGAATTGGGTGCCAGTTTTAATATAGCATAGTTTAAGAGAGGCCTATACTGTACTCGGTAGAGAAATAGAGGATATTTTCAAGAAGAGAAAGATTTGGATCTCGATCAGTCCAGATTATATTCTGCTCCCAACGACGTATGCAATTCTTCCCAAAGGTCTACCTGTCGAATGTACTAGTTATATCCTATCTTCCAGGAAGCTTTTACCCCACATTGATCAGTCAGGCTTCGAGTCAGCTCTTCAAGTCTAGACATGCTGATCAGGCCGGGCTACTGGCCCGTGTCGGTCGGTCCTCCGAATCGTCATTCTCAGTCGAGAAGCCAAGTCATTCATTCTGCTCGGTAATAAGAGCTTACCGACGATCACGCTAATGCACTGTTCTAGGAGCGTAGACAGCGAATGACGCTGTGGGTTGACGTTGACCCGAGAAGTTCCACTTGGAGAAGCTTAACTTTACGTCTTGGCTTCCTTTTTGGGATTAACCCTAGTTCACATACTTGATGCTTGCATCACCAGATATACATATGCCATGTTTGCTACGAGTTATTCCCTGATGGGTCTGACTTTCTGCTGTGTGATTTTCTTTTCGTTAGGCTGGTGTTTAATTAATTATATGGGCTGGATTTCCTCGCTAGCTACCTATCTCTTCTACTTTCTCATGCCAGATTGCTTGATTAGCGGGTGTTATGGAACCACAAGAACTGCACTTGACGTCTCCAGATACTCATTATATTTTCCTGGGTGGTTATAATGAAGGCTATAGTGGGCCGATATTAGGGTCTGTGGAAATCACAGTGCCTTCGAGTATCCATTCATCCGGCTATCCCAATATCAAAGTTGCGCTGACACGAACGGTGACTTCTACACGAAAACGTCCTGATACTACTTATCAGTATAGTTGTGGCCTTTTTAAACGGATCCAAAAGCGAAATTCTATCCAAGACAAGTCTACCCCGAAAAGCGAGCAGAGTTCATCTTCCGACACCGAGACCTTATCACAATGCTACCTGTGGCATACTCCAAACGATATACAATATAACCATGACAATAACATGGCAAGACTAAAGTTCAACTTCGCGATCCCTGTCCATAATAAAACACCCCCAACCACGGAGACGATGCTAGGAAGCGTCTCATACGCAATCACTGCGATATCAACGTCTATAGATGGTGCAAAAACCACAACATCACAACCGATTCAAATCCTACGTCGAGCTATCCCTGATTTCTACCGAACTATCCACCATACTCGCAGCTTCTTTGATGAGCGGGTGGCGGTTTCTCTAGACCTCACACCAGACGAGTCGTCAGCGCCAGATACGAAAGCTTCATATACAGGGAGACTAGTCGCACATCGGACTATTAAGCCGGGTAGGCGACCGTCGGAGAGGAGACATGTTGTTATCAAGGAGCTCAGGTGGCGGGTTGAGGAGACGGTTAGGGTTTTGTCTATATCAGGACACGGCGGTACTCGAGATGTGAAGGACGAATGTGTTCGGCAATTGTGCGATGGGAGTCACAGTGGTCACTGGAGCATATCTAAGAAGCTGCTAAAGGGCGAAATGGCACACGATGAGACGATTGTGGTTCCCTTTGATATCGGTATCCCCAGAAGTGCGAATGTGGCTGAGGAAATGGGGATATCTGCGTACAGTCCGGACACTAAACAGCCATGTCGACATGATGCATGCGAGTGTGACACTCGCACGCCAACAATTGATAAGAGAATTGTTTTGTCGGTTAGCCACCGGCTGAGACTCGATATCATCGCGGGAATGGACACTATTGACCAAGACACTGGGAGACTCGTTGACCGAAAGCCTTTGTGGAAATTGTTTGGTGCATTCTTTTGTCTTCCGATTCATGAATTTGCATCTCCGGAGGATATTCCTGATGCTGCGTTCCTTGCTAATGATATACCCCCTATGTATGAGGATGGATTTCAGCCTCCTAGTTATAAATTTGAGTAATAACATTCTATTTACTTCTATTTAGAATTTCTTTCAAGTTGTACTTAGTAGAATGAGCGGGACATAAATTTATATCAAATGGTGCAGTGAAGCTAGGGCCGGGAAGTAGGGCTAAATTCGAACTAGGAAATTCCCCACACTTCAAGTCTTTGCCCACTCAACTCTCTTCTTCCTTTCTCCATCTTCTACACAGTATCAGCGACATTAATGAACTACCAACGGAGCAGATGACTTAGTAGAATATCCATTTTATTCTATTCTATTTCACATGCCCGCTGATCGCACGTCTATTGACGTTGCAAGTAAAGGTACGAGGCTCTTGTTTGATTTGTGGGGGATATATCTTACTGACGGTTGACTTGGCAGACTGCCCCAAATGCAAATCCCGTCGCATCCCATGTGATAGAACCCTACCCAGCTGTCGAAAATGTATTTCGCGGAACTTTGAGTGTCCAGGCTATGGGGTTCATCTCCGATGGGGCCAAGGGGTGGCCAGTAGGGGTAGATTGACGGGACAGGCTGTTCCTGTTCCAAAGGACGCGGGATTGTCTGAGAACCCTTTCTATCTTACATTATCGGCCCAAGAGCCGATATCATGGGTCGATAGTTTTACTTCTCAACTGCTTCGCCACTTCGATCAGGGTGTCGCGACCAGACTCGCGTGGGTAGATGATATCAAGAACCCATGGAGAAATGTCATTCTACCCCTCTCGCATGCGTCGCCGACTGTACTACACTCTCTACTCGCTTTAGCTTCTAACGATCTCGCATATAAGTATCCAACAGATCATCCTTGGACCCATAGGTTACTGGCTGTATCTGGCCACCACCGAGATACAGCCTTGTCCAGCTTATCAAGCGAACTAGCAGATATCTTGGGAACTTCGAACCCTGTTTCTTGCGCATTCCAGGCGAGCTGTATCCTGGCTTCTGCTCTCATACTTTACAATCTTGAGTTGTTGACTGCACCGGCGGCTCAATGGCGAATACACCTTCAGTGTGCTCGAGAGATCATTCAATGGAAGATCCATGCAACGCAACATTCTCACTCTGCTGATATAGCCGATACTTTTCTTCTTTATGAATACTACTACACCTCCGTTTTCATCGGTTTAATGACATTCGACCCTACGGATGATATACCAAGCGATGTCCCAACATGCAACAGCCTTACTGTCTTCAGTGATTTCATCCGAATCATGCACACGGTGACTAGAGCCGAACGGCTAAAATCAGCGAACCACCTATCGTCAGAAATCCCCCGAATCGAAGATATATTAGCTGAAAATGAGGCTGCAAAGGCTCGAATGATGCAACTCGGTCAAACGCTCGTGTTCAAATCCGCGGGAGCTCGTCATGACTTTGAGTATCTGGTATACATGTATTACCACGCCACCCTGATCTACAGCCATCGTGTTCTGTCAGAGAACACCCCTCCAGAAGAATGCATCCGGTCCTCTCAGATTGCTATCTTGGATCATGTTTTGCATTTGTCACAGAGTGCATCTGTGGCGCAGGATCTTGTTTGGCCGTTGTTTATCGCCGGATCAGAGTGTAGGAGCATTCCGCATATGCAGGCTATTGTTGAGCGCGCGATGATGAACGTTATGCAAATAAGCGGTAGTCTGGATCGACATCGTGTTTTGTCTTTTCTGAAGACGTTCTGGTCAATGGATCTTGAGCCGGGTACTACTTGGATTCAATATGCGAGGGCTAAGTCCATTAGTTTTAGCTTTTTGATTATTATCTAAATGTCCTAAATTCTTATCGAATCGCCCGCTTCTTATAATCTATCAATCCCAGACGAGAGTTCCAACAGCTTCCATGCGACTATGTAAGTTTCGATTTGTAGCATTTCTCAACCGTATATGTAGACTTGATCACGGATGTCAAACCGCGATAAATGAGGCCCTCGACCCACCTGCAGATCAAAAAGCTGTACTCAGAGTACTGACAACAGTCGATTCCCATCCTACAAGCTGGTAAAATCTGATGTCTCTCGGTTAATGTGATGCTCCATGGTACAATCCCCTGGCCTGATCGCCTAGCATTTCATTTTATCTTGTGGGTTCTGTTCGAAGGACTATCTAACCGGGTTCTTTCTGTCTGGGTCTTAACTGGGTCTATTCGCTATACCTGGTTGGTTCGGGCAGTGGATCTCAAGTCGATTAGCACGGCCCAGATATGTTTATTTTACCCTCTTGGCTTCCCTTTTGGATTAGTTGGTGCCTCACTGGAGACAAACCATATCAGTGAGTATCTTTCCCATACGACTGTAGCACCAAATGTCTCGCGGAACAGTTCCTGCCAGACGCACTACACATGCGGCTTCATACGGAGGAGAACGATGTCTCGGTCATATTTCCCGAATCATACTCCGATCGGATGCATTTTGGGTCGCCGGTTGTGCCAGAAAGGTAGCTAAGACGGCTGGCACCGATCAACGGTGTCGGTAAGTCATAATATATGGGTGAAAATGCCCATTACCAACATGGTTTCGCCCCATTGAAGTGAGAGTGGATTGGTGAAATATCCCGAGTAATTCCATACCTTCCCGCTCTTCCTGCAACGAGTGCAAGGTCTTAAAACCTGATTTGGCAGCCACTGAGCCTTCATGCGCTTATTTTGTTTTCTGGTGTCTTCTCCTCGTATTTACCTTTTCTAGTTACACTATCACGGCGATACCTGCTGCCGGTACGCTCAACCAAGCTGGAGAGTGATCACGCTAGCTCTGCCTCTTCCTCCCACCCTACTGCAGCATTTCCTCCCTCGAGGGAGCCTCCCCAGCGCCTAGACAGCCAAAATGTCAGAGCCCAATACTGAAAAGCGCCCAGTCGACTCAAATTTAGAATCCCTAGGCTATCGCCCGGAGCTATCCCGCAATCGGTCAACATGGCAGGTAATCTTCATGTGCTTCATCCTGGCCGCCGTGCCCTACGGTCTATCAACGACTATGCAGTACACGATGGCAGGAGGTGGGTCCGCAAATATGATCTGGGGCTGGGTAATTGTGTCGTCAATCATCCTGTGTGTAGTTGGATCTCTCGCTGAGATTACTTCGGTCTTCCCAACTGCCGGCGGCGTCTATTATCAGACTTTTGCCCTATCCCCGAAATGGTGCCGTCGTGTTACTGCTTGGGTTTGTGGGTGGTCGTATATTGCAGGAAATATCACCATCACCCTTGCGGTTAACTTTGCGACGGCGCTTTTTTTGATTGAGAGCTTAAATGTATTTGAGTCTAATGGTGTTGGTATTACGGAGAACTTTGAGGCGTATCAGACTTACCTTGTTTTTCTCGGTATCACGCTACTGTGTCATGCTATTCCGGCTTTTGGAAATAGATGGCTTACTTACCTGGAGGTATGCCGTACGCGACTATCTGTCTGGACCTGTTCCTAACGCTCCCTTGTTGTATAGACCTTTGCCATTTTCTGGACCTTGATAGGGGTCTCTGCTATCGTGATCACAATCCTGGTCGTCGCAGCTCACGGCAGACGGTCGGCTAAATGGGCCTTCACTGCATTTGAACCTCAGTCAGGCTGGGTGGATGGTTGGTCCTTCTGTATCGGTCTCCTCCAAGCCGCATATGCTCTCAGCGCTTCTGGAATGGTCACTTCGTAGGTTTTTCGTCCATCTCATTCGAGTAGTGATGGCACAGCACGATATCGACACGATGCGCTAACACACCCCAAAACAGAATGTGCGAAGAAGTTCACGAACCGGCAACCCAAGTCCCAAAGGCAATGGTTGGAGGCGTATTCGCCAACTTCCTAGCCGGCCTATTTATCCTAATCCCCATAACCTTCGTTCTCCCGGATATCTCCATGTTAGCAAACCTCGCCAGCGGCCAGCCTGTTCCCACAATTATCAAATCGGCAACAGGAAACTCAGCTGGTGCCTTCTGCCTGCTCATCCCATTACTTGCCCTCGGCCTTATCTGCGGCATGGGCTGCGTAACTGCCGCATCTCGCTGCACCTGGGCGTTCGCTCGTGACGGAGCTATCCCCGGCTCTGGATGGTTCAAACAGGTTAATTCTCGCCTGGAAATTCCTCTCAATGCTATGATGTTGGGTATGGCTATTGAGATACTCCTTGGACTCATATACTTCGGCTCAGCGGCTGCATTTAACGCCTTCTCTGGTGTTGGAGTTATATTCTTAACACTTAGCTATGCCATGCCCGTGGCTGTTTCGTTGATTCTTCGTCGACGGAAAGATTTGAAGAATTCGAGCTTTAATCTCGGTGCTTTGGGTGTATTCTGCAATGTTGTCTGTCTTGGTAAGTAGTTCTGCCTCTTTCTGGATTTTGTCCATTTACCTCGAGTTCACTCGAGACTGATAAATGTGGATTAACAGCGTGGACACTCCTTGCTATCCCATTGTTCTCAATGCCGACGATGATTCCTGTCACTCTCGAGAGTATGAACTATGCTTCGGTCGTTTTCGTTGGCTTTGTAGCTGTTTCCGCCGTTTGGTACTGGGTATGGGGGTATAGGAATTATGCTGGACCGCCGACAAAAGGAGTCGAGATGAATGCTGAGGGCTTGGATGAATTCCGTGAAGTCCATAAGGTTACGGTATTTCCATGAGATATCGAACGCCTTGGTAGCGTAGGTACTTGCAAGAAATTAAATTAAGCTGCATTTCCAACCACAAGACAAGTCGGGAGGCATTGACCAAAACACCGACTAGAACGGCCCTAATAAGTCAGAAAGCATATTCTCTACCGCCAATTCGTCTCTATATCCCCCGAATACTCGGTCGGCTACGTCAGCAAGCCAACGCGTCAAGCTTCGAACTGTATAATGCATTTTAGTATACTCCCAGTATTCCGGAAACCAGCCTGCGTTTTCCCAATCGACAATGCCTGTTATTTTCCCATTTTCGCCAAGAATGTTTCTCGGATTCAGGCCATCATGAGTAAAAACGATATCGTGTTGGATATGGTGCGATTTCGCAGCGGTCTTTCGAATCTCATCCCAAAAAGGGTCCGTTAAATACTTGTTAAACTCAGCTTCGGTCTTAAATCGTAGTTCATCTCGCTGACTGTCAGGGATCCGCCAATCTAAGATACCACTTTCTTTCGAGTTGCAAATCTGGAATTCCCTCGTTCTGTTCGCTATTTCATGAAGTTCGGAAATATACCTTTTCAAGTCAACAACGACTTGCTTCATTTGCTCATCGGTCATTGACTCTAACATCTGACCAATTGGGCGCCCAGGAATACAAGTCATGAGCAAATATGAAAAGCGATGAGTTTCCAAGACATTGATTGCCCGTGGTGCAGGAATACGAGTAAACCGCTCCACCATACCCAAAGTATGAGCTTTCCACGTGGTATTTCGACGCTAGGTCTAGGGATCCCCTTCGTAGATACAAGCCAAAAGGCAGCTTATAGACTGTCATCGAAAGAGAAGGACTATATATGTGAGAGCCCAACCAAATTAATCCGTCGTAAACGAGTGCTCGGAGAGAAGACGGCACTGTTTTCCATACTTGGGTAAAAACCCGAGATAATGATGATGGTAGTTCTAATGAGAAAGGGAATAATTTTCTCGGTCCTACATATTATAAGTCACTAATTGATGATGAAAATCTTGGGTCTTACCGTCATATCCTTAGGAGACATCTCCATATGGCGTTTCATTTCCATCCACGCCAATGATTTCGAGAAACGTGCATGAAGGCCAATGAGTTCTTCGTTAAGCATAAATAGGAGTTATTTGAGGCGTCCGATGCTCAAGGACTATTGTGTGACCCGGCAAAAAGGAGCGTTGGTTGGGATCAGGAGTAAACCCGTAAGGGTCGGCGTTATACTAGAATTGGTCAGTATCTATGTAAGTTTCTGCAAAAATGAGGTAAAGTATTAACCGACAAATTTAGTTTTGTCCGTTTGCTTTGCCCAGCTTTGGACCGTAAGAAGTATCTCTCCATTTTTTACAGCATCAAACGCCAGCGTAGACAGCAACCAGATTGTATCTAGTCTCTCTGGTAGCTGGCAGGACGGACTCGAGAAAGTGGAACGGAGCTTTTTCGTTGTTTCTCTTGACAAAAACGCGTCAAGCATTTAAGAAAAGACAGACTTTCGATCCGTTAGCTAGTTGAGTATTGTAGCATGTCCACACGTACCCCTTCATGTAACTCTGGATCTGTGAACACAAGTGGAGGGACTATGTAAGTATATTGCACGTCACAGTCGGTATGATTTAAACAGCGTGCGCGTAAGGCAACATTGTCCACCATCTCTTTCGAAGATAAGCGTCTTCGTCGCAGTGGAGGGTAAGCAAGCTCGTGTTGGCCGAACTAAACCTCAGGTTAGAAACTCGGAGCCTATTAGAATATCACAGAGGCTGCCTGCTCACATTTGTCGACAAGGGTTTTCCATTCCGCTAGAAACTGCGATACTGTTTTCTTAGGCGGGACACCATCGGTGTTCCCAGTACAGGTCGTAGAAAGGAAATACTGGGCGGCTTCTTCAGGATTCAATGCGTCTTCGATGAAGGCACCCAGGATAGATCGATCTGGATGGGGCAGATCGGAGATTGCAAGCAAGGCTCTGTAGTGAGCTGATTGTTTGTCCTGGAAGAAAAGCGGAGACGCTGACCCGCTGATATTCCATGGAAGAGCAGTCATAACTGGAGAACTGAATTTACCAGCGAAGGAGTGTTATTTGACCTCTTGTCCAGAGTCTAGCAGGATAATTCATTAGGTATATTAATATTTGCTGAAATATCAGGGCTGTTAGTTATCATACCAAACGGAGTTGAGGATAAGAGTAGAGATGAGAAGGCGTTGTCCGATAACATTAATTTATGGGGAAATGGAGAAAGCCGACGAACCAGAGGACTGATAAGGCAAACTTCAACCGAAGATCTAAGATAAGTCATAAAATCAAGGGAAGAAGAGGACTGGAAGATTTCAAGGAAAATAAACAAGTATGTACAAAGAATAGGTGTTTGCTCTGTTTGTTTATCTGGCTAGTGGCTTATATAACCTGGTCTTAGAATGCCCTAACTCTCGTCCTATTAAATAAGAATCTCGATAGTATTTGGACTAACCGAACTATATAATCGGATATAAGATAATGTTAGCTTAACACTAAACCGTTTACCCTCTATTTGGGGCTTTCTATAATGCCTCGCCGTCATAAGACATCACAAGTAATGTCGACTACAACATCTCATCACCTACAACAAGAACAGAGTCTACTTTCTAAACCAGTTCAAGGATCCTCTATAGACTTGTTATTAGTTCTTATTAAATGGGGTTGGAAATTGCAACTATTACTTCATACTATATCTGTATGCTTCAAGCAAGCTATTATATGCAAAGTAGATGGAAAGATAGCAACGGTAGTAGGAAGACTTCTAAATTCCATGACTATCTAATTGATCTTCCTAGTGAGGTCTGTAAACAATCTTTTAACATGTTCAGTATCAGATGCCGTTATTTATGACAAGCTCTTGCAGGTCCTTAAAAGACCTCAGGTATCTAGCAAGTGTAAGATTTCGGGCGCATCCATCCCGCTGCAAGTACTCCGTCTTATTAAATATATCTCTGCAGAGTGAAAAACCTGCGCCTTCATCAGTTTCTACAATATAGAAATCAATGTCTCTTTCCAGGGAAGCATGATCCACAGCTTTGTACTTCCGCTCCAGATAGTAGTCCGAATCGCTATCCTCCCAAGCCGAGTGGTCGAATATTTGCTCTAGCGTAATCGTTCTGAGGAGTGGAAAATCTCCACTAAGAATTACTTCCATCAACTGCTCTGGCAAATCATCGGCATAACCAACATCGTACGTCTGGTAGAACGTCAATGACCTCAAACTGGTGGGAAGTGCATCCCGTAGGCGAAATGGCGCTGTCGATTCGTGTCCATGCCTGCCGAGCAACATATCGGCATGGATAGAGATGTATTTCGGGCATGTAAATTCAGACAGTGGACCGAAAGGCGCAATATCGAGGGGTGGGGGGTATCCCCTATGATGGGTTATGTGGAGATCAAGATTCCCAAGACTGGTCTTTTGTTCTTGCAGGCTGTTCCAAAGGTCTGTATTGATAGCCCTCCAGGTAGTGTTCGTATTTTGCTTGAGGTAGAATGCTAAAAATTTCAAGGCTCTTGGTTGGGTTATGAGAGTCCAGAGGTCTGAATGTGGCCACGCTTGCCCCTCAAACGCGGAACTGGTGATAGATAGTCCTTCCAACTGGTATATCCCAGTACTGTTACCTAGAATGCTTGTTGCTGCACCTGTACAGTTGAGTCTTGACAGAGACAGTGTGCGAAGGCTTGGAAGATGGAATATAGCCAATAGGTAATCAACGTCCAGAGTATTAATGTCGTCGTTAAGGTAGGCCTCATCATAGTCACTGTCGGTGTCGGTGTCCTCATTGTCGTCGCTGTCCGAATCAATGGAATCACTTCCCAAGTTCTCCACACTTCATTCGGCCTCAACCCGATTTTTAGGCCAAATAGCAGGTATCTCACCGAACAAATTGAGCTCCTTGAGACAAGCAAGACCAGGAGAATAGTTCACACCATCTTCCCAGCTAACAGCCTTCTCAAGAACAGCCTTCAAAACCTGATCCCGATGCGGAACATGGGCAGAAACAGTCTACAAATTTGGGAGAGAAACCAGGAGTAGCGCCATAACCGGCCGGCGATCACGCTCAGATAAACTCCTCACTATATCATCCTCGAGATTTCCAATTCCCGCATCGTGAATAGCCATCCGAGCCAAGACCAGTTCATCAGGTGGAAGATACAACTGCGAGAATTGGGACCGGAACTGTTTTGGATAACGCGGTGGATAAAAGCCCCAGCTTCCGATGGTCAATGTTTTTATCAATCCAGCAAGATATGGATCCCGACGAATCGTGATGAAGAACTTCCAGAGTGTCATGAATGGCTGTCTTGCACCGTTGTAGGTCCATTTGGAGTAGATTCGGGGCAGTAGAACTTTGTTCCACTGGCGGCTGAAGAGGGAGAGGGCGCAGAGGTGTTGGAGAGTTGAGTCTCGGTTTGAGTCTTCGAAGGCTAGATCGAGGATTATAGTGAAGAGTTCATAAGGAAGTTTTGCTGGATCTGGCATCTTGGAATATGTCCTGATGCGTTCTGTGGAATGAGTAGTGACTATTACAACAAAGGAGGTGCTAAGATGCTTTTGTAATATGTCCTAATAAATTTGTGAAATGATAGTGATTGTTATGGGGAGTAAACAAGCGCTGAGATGTTTATGGGGTGGGAGGAAGTGAAGTGTTGAGATTAAGAGAAATGAGAAACAGAATCACGCGGTCAAAGAAATAACCAGGACAACAATCAAATATCTTGAATCTTGCAGATTAGAATAAAATAATTTAATGTAAAAATAGTAATAATACAGAGAGACTAATCCAAGCCACGAAATAAAACAAACCATTAAGTATAATGAAATCTATCAGCGCTTCACGAAACAAACTAGACTGAACCGCACCCGTCTAAGGAATAAGAAGACAGAATTGCAAAGAGGTATACTTATAGTAAATAAATCAATTATTAAGTTCATAAGCGCATTGGAAGTTGGGTATCAATCAGTTATGACTTCCTTTCTCGGTCTCCCCTGCCTCTGCTTCGGGGATGATCTCGTCCACCACCGCGTCGATGGGAAGAAGTGGGAGCATTCGCATGGTTCCCACTCGGTATTCGCTCCTGGGTACCTTTTTGATGTCCATTAACAGACTTCGCCTGGCCAGAAAGCTGCTGCGTTAAAGCTGATTCAGAAGGATTCCCAGTTCCGCCTTTCCCACCACCACGTCTCTTATTCGGTCTCGATGAGCCTTTCCCACGACCTCGTCCACCGCGTCCATCTCTCTCCCTTCCTTCTTGTGACGTCGAACCTGTTTCATCCGATATCCCTTGCACACGCTTGCTCTCCTTATCCCACCATTCCTGGAACTCCTGCTCGAGTTGAATATCCTGTAGATTGTGTTTTGCTGTTGCGGCTTCGTGGAGTTCATTCTTTTCTGTTTGTTGTTGCATGAAGATACTCGCTAGGGATTTGGAGCTGGATTTAAACTTGGAGTGTGAGGGCGGGGAGTCAAAGCTTGAGGGTTGCGGTTCTGGGCGGGGGATGTGGCGGATTGACTGAATGGCTGGTTGTGGTTGGGGGCTTGTTGCGACGTTAGGTGATGTTGATTGCGCTGCTGAGGTTCCTGGACCTTGCGGCTTGACTGGGGTCCTTGTATGAGGCTGGAGGTTCTGGCTTTGTGGTTGCGATTCCGGTTTAGATTTCCCTGGAGGCGGCGTCCCAGCGACTGTTTGGCGAAGGGTCATGGCCGGTTTCTGGGCTCCTCTTATCGGTTCTGGATACCCGTTGCTTGATGCCTGGTTCTCTCTCATAGGTGTTTTCTTCGCTGGTGTTTGCCAAGGATTCTCAGGCTTCTCTTTCATCCTCTTCTCGGCGGCAAGTTTCTCTTGCGCTTGTTGTTGCTGAAGCTTTTTGCGCTCTTTTTGCGAGAGCTTGGAGAAATTGCCGCTGCTTTCTCGGGTTGATATAGCGGGATGGGTTGTTTGTCTAGTTTGAGAAGCCTGAGCCATAATCTCTTTCAAGTCGCTCTTTGAAGCCGAAGGAGTTGGTGAGCCCCATACTGCACTCGGGACCACATCTGGTGCTGGAATAGAAAGTGGATCGGTCGTCTTTGGCGATATTGCAATTCGTGATCCCGATGGCGATGAAGTTAAAGGAGCATCTGGTGTAGATGCCATATGATCGCCCATGGAGCTTCGATCACGAATAGCTAAACTAGGCCCAAGAGCCGGGAAGTCAGGGTCTGACACGGGAGTATTTATCTCATGCGCCTTGAACCCTCGAACAGCCGCTTTGCCTTTAATGGGAGTAGCAGGCGACAAGGAGGCATCATCATCCATCTGGAACATCAAGTCGCCGGTGGAATTTTTCGGTTTTAGCGCTGGACTGGTAGGCAAGTCACTCGTCAAACCCGCCTTCGGCTTCGGCGACGGCGATACAGGTGTTTTCTCGGGTATAGGTCGCGATCTTCCTTCATAAGACTCGGCCCTGTTCAAGCGCAGTCTTAGTTTCATTGCATCGGTCCTTTCTTGCCTGTCGCTTTCAACCAACGGCGCAAGTTCGGGATATTTCTCGAAGAGGTAGTCATCTGAGTTGCGCCCTCGTGACACCGGGTAATATGTCAGTTGGTTTTCACGGCAAACAGCATCAAGCTCGCGGAACAGATCTTCGTCAAAACCTTGCAGAAGTCTGTTTGTCACCAAATCTTCCAAATTGAGACAAATATATTCAAGAGATGCATTCTTGAATTCAGCCACTGAGCAAGGGAAGACAGAGTCAAGTAGATGAGCGACGTTGCGTGTGTTGACAAATCTGCCCAACATTTTCTGACATATCTGAGCAAGCCGATCAATCATTAATTCGTTGGCCACGAACGCAACGTCGATAACGAGATCGATGAAATCGTCTAGATCTTTGCATCGAACTTCATCGAAAAGTTGTTCCTCAGTATCTGCGTACATATACCGAAGAACAAAATCGAATATAGTTCGATCAATATGTTTGAGATCAACAGAAACCATCTCTGTTGCGTCCGTACGTCTCATTGATAGCCACTTACCCCTGGAAAGACCATGGAATAGCGTATCGAAGAATGGACATCTCTGACAAATAACCTGACTGTGAACTTTTACAGCGTCATTGTTGAGTTGGATGATTACATCCGCACTTTCGAAAAATGACGGATCTCCTATAGCGCGGCCCATGTCTGCCTTCAAATTCTTCACAGGTTCGATCATCAATCTAGCGGCTCGTTCTAGTGTAGAAAGGCCCAGATGGGTAGCAACCCGCATGACCTCCGTGCGAACCTGACGATATCGGACGGCGCTTTCTGGTGAAGTCCTAGTGTAATGCCAAACGTCGAGAACGCTGTCTGTGTACAGAAAGAAAGCCAAGTTCAAGATGGTCAAGAAGTCAACGCCTTGGAACTGGATTTGACATTGACCATCCTGGCCATACTCAATAGCAAGAATATCCGGGATCGAGAAGTAGTACGTTTGTCGGAAATCGGATAGTGCCTTCCTCAGAATAGGGCTTCGTCCGGTCAAAAGGAACTCGTGGACAGGTATTCGGGCGTCAGAGACTGTACTCATGATCCAGATGGTCCCAGCAGGTACATTCGCCGGTGTAAACTGAAACTGAGACTCTAAATCCGAGGCCGACAGTATCGCTTTTTTAAGGTCTAGCGCAGATCGAAGCCGCGTATGATCATTTTTAGTGAAATCAAGACCTGTCATACCTGCTCCAGCTCTTAGCGGCTCAAATGGACAAAGAGGCAAAAGGTCGTCCCATAGGGTGCTTGGACTGATTTCAATTTGCTGTTTCGTAATATCGCACTCACGCTGAGCGACAGCAAATGCCCCAAAAGCGTTACTTCGAACGGCCACAACCCTCGAAAGGCCAGGGATGCGAACGAACTTGTAGTCCTTGGACGCACCACCCTTGGACTTCGTACGCTTTTCCTTCCTCCATGCGGAGCCAGAAACGGTACAAATAATTATTGAGCCGTCTTGCCCGACGTCGACATCTTTGACAGCCATATGAGATTTCTTAATCGACCACACGCGAACCGGTGAGGACAGTGAGTTGCGAATCTTGACTGGGTTTGTAGTAGAGGCCATTCCCGGAGGGTTCTCTGGCCGGTTGACTTGAACTGTGAAGACCTCACCGAAACTGGACAGCGCACAAATTGTATTACCACCGGATGTGATCTTCACAATCTTGTTGACTGATGTGTCGTAGCGGGTGGTCATGAAGCTGTCCTTTATAAACCTCGAGCTACTATCCAGTGGGAATGACAGCTTTGAGTAGCCGTATTGTGAGAAAACCCAGACTTCATTGTTTTGGAGCAGTATGGCTGTCGCATGGTCAACGGCGGAGACCATGTAAATGGGACTGCTGAAGAGAGACGCTCCCACACGCCGAGGCGTGACTTGAATCTCAAGCGAACGTGCATCCGAATCGACCAGGCCAAGCTGGCCTTCATTTTTGCCGAACGTATAGAGGCCATAGTTGGTAAAGACGACCGAATGGATGGAAGATGCCGCCGCACCAAAGATGGTTTCCTTCTTAAAGGGATTGAATATTTGACGCGGAGTCGTCTGAATGGGAACATCGTCCTTAGCGTTCGACTTGGGAAGGCTATAACCTAGTTGACCAAATTTGTTGCTTCCCCAGCTGAAAATGTCACCTTGTTCTGTAATAGCTAGTGTGTGATCTTGACCAAGAGCAACCGAGGCAACCTTTTTGTTTGCAAGACCACCAGTTTCAAT
The DNA here is from genome assembly GCA_003589665.1 of Aspergillus sclerotialis. NCBI lineage: Eukaryota > Fungi > Ascomycota > Eurotiomycetes > Eurotiales > Aspergillaceae > Aspergillus > Aspergillus sclerotialis. The sequence goes on along the minus strand of MVGC01000224.1, from coordinate 8,542 downwards.
ACAAACAAAGCTAAACCTCGTTGACTCGTCACCAGTTCCCAAGCGTCCACCTGGCCCAAATCCGCAAAGGAAAAGATTTGACTCAGGATCATTTGTGAGAATAGCCGTGTGTAGCTTTGACATGACAACATTTTGGAACTTAATTGGCCGATTTTCGACAAGGAACGGTACATCTGCCGAATTATTACGGTCTTGGTTACGTCCATGAGCCTCGGACCGTTGCTCTTGATATTCACGGAAAAAACGCTTGACGAGACGATCGGGTCGTTTCACGGTGACGCGTTCTGGAAATTGACGGTCATCCTGGTCTCCGAGACCAAGATTTAAATTCTTGTTACTTCCAAATGTGAATATCTCATCACCGCCAATATTCGTACGTGGTTTGAAGGAACTTTTTACAGTAAACCTTTCATCATTGTCGTCATCACCGGATGACATGGCGGAGGCGTTATCACTATCCTCACGGTCAACGGCGGCACCATCTGACGCCGTCGTTTCCGGTACAACCTGTTTAATATCACGGGCGGTGATCGTAGCACCGTAAACATCAAAAGGGCTGTAACCTTCCCGGTCTTTGATCTTGATCAATCCCCCACTCGGGTGATTTGGGTTCCCGAATTTACTGAACTCAGTAGCCTCACGGAGATCCCGAGCCATCAAGGCTTGGGCGATGGTAGCATTTCCAGCATACAGCGCCCTATGGAGAGCTGTCCATCCGCTCTCCGAATCCTGAGCATATATATCGATAAATGGAACCTCCAACAAAGCGACTGCAAAATCAATCGCGGTAGACTTTTTCGACGAGGCAACATGGTGAAGAAGCGTTCTACCCAATTGATCCCGCGCATTCAATTCCGCTCTCGTTAGTGAGACACCAGATCGCGGCGGAGGTCCTCGATACGAAACGGGAGATCCAGGGGAAGTTCCACCCCATTTTTTATTCTTCGAAGATAAGTTCTGCGACGAGGATGTTACCGTACCGGGGCTTCCGCCTTTGATGTTCGAAGGACCGCTTCCCGAAACGCGTTGGGCGGGGCCGGTGGTATAGCTGGCGTTCGCCAGCAACCGCTGAAAGTTCTCGGTGTCATCTCGAAGGAAATAGTCCCAAAGCTTGCCACTCATGTGTTATAGATTAGCTGTGTCAGAACCTCTTATCAGCCCGAGTCAGAGCGTCGGCTGCAACCTCGCAGGGTAACGTGGACCGGAGGGGCTCTGCGGGCGACAAGAGAATTCTGGGGAAGGGGGGAGGAGATAGAATCGGGGACTGCCGGCGCGTAACCAGTTCGTTGGTATCCCTAGGGTATCGAAGCTATAAGGTAGTCGGCGTAGATCAGACGAAAGCGACAGTGGAAGTCGTGTTGCGGGAGTCGTGGCAATAAGGTCGACTCAGAAATGAGATTAACCCAAAACCTCCTGCGGCGATGGAAAAAATGGATGTTATTCGACCAGGCGAAATACCTTGGTGATATGCGCGACTATAAAACAGGCGTAGATGAAGAAGAGGGGCACAGATAAGGATCAGATCGCGTCGAAGTCGAGTTAAATTGGGGAAGTTCGGGCTCCTATTTTCGGAGTGCGCGATAAGTGGCTGACCAATCACAGGTCACATGTCCCTCCATGCCCCGATGACAGGTTGAGAGCCAATTTTGGGGAACATATCATAGTGCCCATACAACCCATGTGTATACACATAAGATAGATACCCTTGAACTCTTTACTTTATTTAGATTTGAATTCCTTCAAGTCCTTCATCATCAGCCAGAACTATGAAACAAGTAACCCTGTTTTTATCAACACCACTATCAATCCATTAAATCAAGTAGAACATGAAATGAGTACAAAAGTACGAGTACCCAAGGTACAGCGCATCAAGCTTGTCAACATCACCAGACGATATTACCAGATACCCAGAGAACAAATCCGACATCCCCCTACAACTGCAGTCAAACCCATGCTCACCTCTTCACCACCCAGTCTCATTTTACTTATCCAACTCAAGCATAAACATCTCCATCGATAGTGTCAATGTCAGTGTTCATGGTGTCATCCTTTTCCGCATCGCTTTCGTCATCTCCCTTCTTGTTTAAGACCAACCATTCCTGTGCCTTTGAAACTTTCTCCTTTTCCTTGATAAGGTACAGGCGACGGCGTTGACGATCAGGATCTTCGGTCATAAGTTCAAGACAACGTTCCATAGCTGGTTGGTATTCAATTGATTAGCTTTGGAATGTTGGAAGCTATTCAGAAGAAATCACGTACCGTTGGTTTCAAAGATTCCCAATTCCTTCTCGATGACGTTGACCAGATCGTCGCGACATTTAGAGAACAACCTGGTATGAGTACTCTGGCAGATTGAATCGACAAAACGGGCACTGGCAATATCGTAGTATGCTCGTGTTTTCTAAAATAATGAACCATTTAGTATGCACCGACCAAGAACAAGTACGAAAGACAAGTAAACTTACCGCCATCATCTTGAGTTCCTCGACAAATTTATCCTTTCCAAGTTGAGCTCCAGTGAGCTTTTTGAGTTCTGCCTCTCGTCTAGGATCGTCCTCAGCATATTTGCCCTGCAGGTTCAGATACTTTATACCACGAGCTCTGAAGCGCTTCTCTTTCAAGTACTCTTTCGCCTCATGAGTGGCAATATGCATGGCATCTTTAGCCAGTGTAAATGGCTTGTCGTATTCAATGTTGTAGATCTCCTGCACCTGCCTGAAATGAGCTTCACGAAGACCTTGCATATAAGTTTCCAGAATCCTTTTCAGCTCCCTATACAATCCAGTCTGGTGGTACTGGCTAAAGACGTCATCGAGCTGCTTCATTAACGTGTCATGTACTAACTTATGTGTAGCACGGATAAACGCATTCATAGGCTTATCCCAATGCTTCACACTGAGTCGATTCATGACCTCTATTGCACGGGGATCAGTCTGATCGGGCAAACCAACAGGATAGGAATCCGCATTGATATCTCGTATCTCTTCCCATGTAAAACATTTGGCTGGACCGTTAAATCTGTCAAAGTGTTCCGTGCGGTACCTTCTTTTCTTGGCTGGTGCCACAGGAGCACTGTCATCTGGGGATTTTCTTTTCACTGTTGTCCTGACAGAAGTCACCTCGCAGTCGGAATCATCACCTCCCTCCACTGCTTACCAAAGTTACTGTTGGCCTGGTGTGTTTCAGCGACCTCTGAAAATCATGGGCTATATGGTTCCAGGATTTCTGTAACGGATACTCCGGCGATCCACCATCAATTTGTGAGCGGATCTCATTCTTAAGATGGTTTAACGTTGAAGCCAGAATATACTGCACATTCTCGAAAGGGGGGTCTGGCAGGGTTTTCAGTTTGGCATCTATTCTCGATGCTTTCTCATCAATTTGGCTGGTGATTCTCGCAGACATCCCTTGATTTGCTCGAGGAGTAGATAAGAAAGCGCCGTCTGTAGGTTTCGAGTATCAAACCGATGCCGGTAGTCGTAGAGTTCCGTTGACCAAGGGCCCGATGAGAAAAACTCAGCTTCTTCGGCTCTTGCTTCTGAGTGTTCAACCCGAGTATCTGGATTATTCTTTACGACATAGTAGCCATGTCCCAGAGAGAACTTCTCGCCGTTCAAGATTTCTGTCCACTGAGAGTTGGACTCGCCTGATTGAATGCGATCGGGTTTTGTCAAGACGCCAAGAGTTCTGTCCTTCGCACCTTTGACATCGCGAATAATTCTCGCTGCACTAGAATTTGTAGCGTCTTCCGTCATGGTCTGGGTGAGCAGAACAATGCAATCCTCATGGGAGATGTACTCCTTCACAAGATTCTCAACAAGTCCAACAACATAACTTTCATCATCAAACTCAGTAAGGGAAATAACACCAGGGAGATCGTAGAACGACAGATTCGGGAAATCAGGCGCAGAGATATCTAAGCGTACAACATTTGGAGAAAACTTCACCTGAGTGCTCACGGGGTCAGTGTCGCCATTCTGAACAGGGACATAGTCATTCGGCGACTGGCCAGGATTGAGAATAGCGAGCTGTGCCCATTTCAGAGCATCCTGAACAAGGTATTTCTCTGTCAGGGTTATGAAATGCTCATCCTCGGGCTCCTGCTCAATCCAGGGTCCGAGTGGGTGTGTTCTATTCGCTCTGTTGTTCCTTCTCGATGTCTGGTATATGTATTTCCTGGACAGGAAGACTCGGCACGTCCATGGTTGGCCTGGTTCGCTCTCAGACAGGTTTATCTCCATCGGACAACGAGTGCATGTTCCTGCGCTTCTCGGCACTTTGATGTCACTCATGCCTTCGATGAGGGAGCTCTTGCCAGTAGACTGGTCACTAACAACACAGATCTTAGGAAGAGCAATTCTCGAGTCCTCGATCCCGAGGTGACGAAGGTCTTGGATTCTCTTGACTGGGTCTTTCATGTCCTGAGTCATCAGGGTGATTGAGTCACCGGGCTGAACTGCCATATTGGTGGAATCAGTGGTGAAGTTGGGCAGGCCCATCATATTGATAGGTTCGTGAGCAAAGTTGGGAAGGCCAGACATGTTGATGGCCTCCTGCATCGTTTCTAGATGATTATTAGACTAGAACTGGCTTGAGGAAAGGAATGTTCTTGGCTCACCGTCTGTTGATGGAGATTTGATATTAGCACCGACGGGGCGCGACCGCTTGAGTTGTAGAGTAGACAAAGACATTCGAGATAGTTCGAGGATGAATGAGGTTGACAAATAAAACCTTCCTATTAAAGAAAGGAAATAAGGGCAAAGCAACGCGAGGGAAGAGAGGGAATCTCAACCGAACAAACACAAGAGAAGCTTCTCACAGGCTCACCAGTAAACAAGTAAGAAGGAAGGCTTGATAGGTAAGAAGTAGGAAGTAGGAAGGAAGAGAAAGATGGATAGAGTAGAGTAATAGGAGAAGATTAAGTGAGGGAGAGATGGAGAGATGGAGGGAGTGATAAGAAGAGAAATAAATGTGTTGGGTGAGGTGAATGAAAGAATAGTGAATAACCCAAAGGTACAGTGAACACAACAGACTAGCAAGAACTGCCCCTTTGGTTCTAGCATCCACACATAGTGCCTATAACAGAATTACCTGCACTGAACTTATCCATTCTAGTATGCTAGATATTAGAGTATCAAGTCCAATCTTCCATAATAGATATAAATGAACCAGACACATCACATACCAATGTTACTTTATATTAAACAACTACAATTGTAAAAGATCCAGAGAGAAAGTGAAACTGAGAGTATAGCTCACAATAGAATGAAAGATATAAACATGCTTAGCTTCTCATTTTAAGGGCAATAGTAAGTTATAAAGATGGCGTTGGGGAAATCCTGGAGGCTCTTGTGGGCAATTTCATTCTGACTCAGTACGAAGCTGTTATATTATACTGTAAGGGAGTAATAATTTCCTAGATAGTGTTCTGGTAGCTAATTGACACCTTCATCGTATCAATTGATGCTCCAGTTTAGTTACAGAAAAAGAGATACTGATGGAGTGAACTAACTAGTACTGTATAACCCTAGAGGCACGTGTAAGTTAACTATAAACTATTGCCTAAGGCGACGAAGGCGGTGAGAACAGTCCACCGCCAAGGGATCCATTGATTTGCCCAAGCTTCCTTCAACGGTCTGGATTGTGATTTCGTGGCCACTAAATAATTACTCCTTTCTACTTTAATTCCGAATTATCTTGCCTGAGAAGATCAATATTCAATTGAGTTCAATTGCTGCTCTATTCTCTGTACCATCAGTCCACCATCAGTCCTCTGTTATCCGTTCCCATGCTTCAAGTACCAGTACGGGAGGCCACCAACCCGGCCTCCACCAAGGCCGTGATCTTGGTATGCTCTGCTAGAATGGCTGTTAGTTGATAATTGATATCCATTGCTAATCAGCGCATTCTAGGTTGGTGGACCATCAAGAGGAACTCGCTTTAGGCCACTGTCCCTCGATGTTCCAAAGGTTGGTTGACTGCCCCTCCTCTCTGCAGATCAGCTAACATAGGAGTCGAATTCAGCCCCTTTTCGATGTCGCCGGCCACCCCATTATTGGTCACTGTCTTAAAGCCCTTACCAAAATCCCTGATATTCGCGAGGTTATTCTTGTCGGGTACTACGACGAATCCGTTTTCCGGGATTTCATTAAGGACTCCGTCAAGGAGTTCCCCCAGTTCCGAATCCAATACCTTCGTGAATACACTGCGCTAGGAACTGCCGGTGGCCTCTATCACTTCCGTGATCCCATTCTCAAGGGCAATCCTGAGCGCATATTTGTCCTGAATGCCGACGTTTGCTGCTCTTTCCCCCTGGGGGAAATGCTGAAACTGTTTGAGGAGAAGGATGCGGAAGCTGTTATTTTGGGTACGAGGGTGAACAATGACGCTGCTACTAACTTTGGCTGCATTGTATCCGACTCCCACACGAAACGCGTGTTACACTATGTCGAAAAGCCCGAGTCCCATATTTCCAACCTTATCAACTGCGGTGTTTATCTGTTTGCTACCGAATGCATCTTCCCCTCCATCCGTAGCGCCATCAAGCGTCGTACCGTTAGGCCTCGTCTGGTGTCCTACCCTTCATCTGAGCACCTCGAAACCTCATTCATTGCTCCTGACGACGAGACGGAGAAGAGCGAGGTTCTCCGTCTAGAGCAGGATATTCTTTCCGACCTTGCCGATAGTAACCGCTTCTTCGTCCATGAGACCAAGGATTTCTGGCGACAGATTAAGACAGCTGGGTCGGCCGTCCCGGCAAATGCTCTTTACCTCCAGAAAGCGTTCCAGGCACAGTCTGATGAACTCATGCCTCCGTCGGCAACCATCGTTCCTCCAGTATATATCCATCCTTCTGCGACTGTCGACCCAACTGCGAAGCTGGGTCCTAACGTTTCTATTGGCCCTCGTGTCGTTGTTGGTGCTGGAGCTCGTGTGAAGGACTCGATTGTTCTGGAAGATGCAGAAATCAAGCACGATGCATGCGTCATGCACAGTATTATCGGGTGGAGCAGTAGGGTTGGCGCTTGGGCTCGTGTAGAGGGAACTCCGATCCCGATGGGCAGCCACTCGACTAGCATTATAAAACACGGTGTCAAGGTGCAGAGCATCACCATCCTGGGTAAAGAGTGTGTTGTTGGAGATGAAGTCCGAGTACAGAACTGTGTCTGCCTGCCATTTAAGGAGTTGAAGAGGGTATGTTCCCATTCCGCTTTCTACTCATCACTTATCCCTTCCACTGTCCTCGAGTACACAAAGCTAACAAAGAACTAGGACGTTGCCAACGAAGTCATCATGTAGAGACGTAGATCTCTTTTTCATTTAAACCAGCCAAGCTTTTGCATGAAGATTTATAAACGAGAGCTTCCCTGATCTTACACCGTCAATCTAATTCTCGTCCGCTTTATCTCTTTTCCATGGTCTCTTTTCTTTCTCTCTAACGAATATGTCAATGATTTGGAGCCTTTCATTTCGTTTCTGTCAAGTTTACAATCCTGTTTATATGCGCTTGGAGCGATACATGAACATAAACGATATTACGAGCGTCTGAATTCTAAGTCACTAAACAATAGTATGAGTTCGTTCAGGTAGAATTGTAATGAAATAGATGTCGCTATATCATTAAGTTGATATGATATGTATGATTCAAGCTGATTCATAATTTGGTCCTCACGCTGTAACTACATTAGTGACTATCTATAAACAAATCCATACCAAGTTGAGATCCCAATTCAGCGCCCTACCCGGCTATATTCCATACATTTTCAGACCAGAAAGTGAAATAAGACATAGACGCAAAGTCGTATCGCATCAAATATACCAATCAACCACCATCCTTCATCTCAACACTATGCCAGAAAGCCAATCACCGATACGCAGCAGGATCATACCCCGTCTGCTCCGGCAGATAACTATACTCATACTCCCTCCTTCCAAGCCTAGACCTCGGACCCTGAGACCAAGCCGGCGTCTGCTGGCCATAATAGTAATCGCTATCACCATAATAATCCCTCTCCACGGCCGCATGATGACCCGCATCTAGCGAATCCCTATCCCCACCCCAATACTCAGGCGGATATCCATCGCGCGCATTAACAGGGTGAGGGACATTCCACGGATCGTCATCGTGAACGCCCGTCCCAGGGCCAGGAGGCGGAGGAAGGGGAGCAGACAAGTACGCACTATTCCTATCCTCGAGCTTCACATCGCCCAGGGCGGTTTCAGAAGTCATTTGTCCGTATTTTCCGAAACGGGTCTCTCGTCGGCGGACGATGATGTCGAGCCACACGGACGCGATGGTTGCTGCTGTGCCGATAGCAGTGAACGCGAAGAGACCCTTGTAGCTTCGGCAGACGCTTATTCCCGTGGAGGTTCCCCAGAAGGTTTTCGTGCATGAGGTTTGTATTGTCCGTGACATGCTCCAGCTTAGGAGGCCGAGGGAGATGCACCAGAGGATTAGGAGGATTGTGTTGAATGTTAGGGATAGGCGTGGGGAGAGACCGTAGCAGCAGTGGGTTATTGTTGTTAGGAGGATGTTTATTAG